>JAOVVA010000054.1:16605407-16626503 GCA_028565275.1 Leiocassis micropogon
AAACACACATACATATAGTACTCGTATGGAGTTCAGTGACACAACTGTTTGAATAAGCACTCTATTTTTTAAAAATCATAATAGGATGGCGTGTTCTTTGTCTGCATTCCTAATAACCAGCTTTTCTAGCTTGATTTGCCTTTACTTGATTGTAAAGTATGTAGTATGCAGTATGTATATGCAACTTTCTCTTTGAATACTCCTTCATATAAAATGTCTAGCTCTTGGAATTATAGGAGAAGAAACTTTGATGATGGAATAAAAAAGTTGTTTTGCTCATAATGCATTCATTTTAGTTCAATGTTTCATTAGCTATATAGCTTTGTAACTTGGTAACAGCATTAAAAAAAAATATTTCCAACACCTATTAATTGGGTGACTTCACTACACCCTGTATAAAGTCCAGAGTATAACATAGATGGCAAGTAGCTGCAGTTTTCATGAAGTGACCCAAATCTGTCCTCTGATTTTTATTTCACCTGCTCTTTTATCTTTTATAAATTAGATTCTTAACTGGACCAGCCAACCTAAAAGATCCAGAAACGAAATTCAGGTTTCCGAGAATTTTTGTGAACACTGAGAACAATTACGAGGAGCTACATTTGATAGTTTACAAAGTAAGTGTGTTTACTTGTTAGATGATCGTTCATCAAAAAATATGAATTATATAGAATACAAAACGTATTGTATAAATTCTGTTGAAACCGTTTTTACATTAATCTTAACTGAAAACATCAATATCCATTAACATTACCATCATCATCATCTCCCTTGCAGGCCATGAGTGCTGCTGTGTGCTTTATGGTAAATGGTGAGTTTACTCTGTTTCTCCATTTAAGCCTTGGAGTTATGTTAGTTGATTTTAGATGTAGGACTTAAAGTGTTTAGAAAAAGGAGCTTAATGCATCCCATGTGATTAACATTTCTTGCAGCATCAGTAGAAATGACACGAGAGTTTTGTGAGCAGCTGGATGCACTGGTCGGACCTCAGCTCACGCTGCTAGCCTCAGATATTTGTGAACAGTACAACATCAACAGGAGGATATCAGGGTCAGTATTAATCTACAGTGTAGTTTTAGTTCTCTTTATTGCTTTAAAACAAATCTGAGTTTATAATATAATCTATACCAAAGCATTATTGAATCGTAAATTTTAGAGAAGCTTAGAGAGTAGTGCAAATCTCAGTTTTGTAATAAATACAGGTAGTCTTCGACTTACGAATGAGTCGGCCTCACCGGTTTCGATGAATTAGTTCGTAAGTAAGATGATAAAAAATGTCTGTCCTGTAAAGTTGTCCTGATGGTGAATAATCCTAATTTCGGAAAATCCTCAACAAAACAGTCCAATACAGTGGAAAACAGCTCTGAGGCAAAACAGCATTTGGGATTCTCCTTGCGATTTTAAAGCGCAGAGACAACACTGTTACATTTTGAAACATTTTCTTAAGCGTGTTTACAGTATTTGTTCACATGATGGCAGTGTGGGGAAAGGGGACAAATTTAGTCAAGCGGATTGGTATGTACTTTACATTGTAAATTCATGTCAAAGGCGTTTAAGACTTAAGAACAAATCCGACTTACAAATATGCACCCAGAATAAAACTTGTTCGTAAGTCAGGGACTACATGTAGTTAGTTCTAGTACATTATCACTCTTAGAGTAGCATTTTCCAAACTTTTCTAAGCAAAACATTGTATTATGATGAAGTTTCCTATAAGGAGTAATTTGACATTTATTTACGAGCATCTGCTGTCAGCATTTTGTAGCAGTAAATTTTCAGGCTTAGAAATGAGTTTGATTTCACAGTAATAAGTGCATGTATTTAATTATTTATGTATTTATTATTATTATAATCCTTTTTTTTTTTTTTTTATAATCGTAAAGAGAAAGTGGGGCAACAGCTACGCTGTAATGTAAATGACCTGTTTCATGGATGCTAAATGTAACTATAAGTTAAAATATGATGTCCTTTAATTAATTTCAAATGTTATCATTAGTGAAAATTGCTCACACACCACCCCGGCTGTTGATCATTGTTCTATAATGACATACCCCCAATATAAGATGGAGAATTTTAGCTTTTAAAATCACAAAAATATGTAAAAATACAACTCAAAATATTACAATGTATAAAAATTGAGACATAACAGGGTTTTACAGTAACTACCACGTGTAATAAACACATATTCCAATTTTGTTTTATAAGTAAATAGGAACAGCGGCCAGGGTACCACTCACCGCTGAGTGTTTTTACTAGCGCTTCTTATTCAATTCAATTCAATTTTATTTGTATAGCGCTTTTAGCAATTGTCATTGCCGCAAAGCAGCTTTACACAATCAAAAGAATTATTTAAGTTTAATATATACTTATATATTTGAATGTCAGTATGCAAAGTATGTGTTTTGTGTTTACATATGAGTAGGCCAGAAAAGGAGCCCCAGTTTAAGTTCATTTACTTTAACCACATGAACTTGGCTGAGAAGAGCACCATCCACATGCGCAAAACAGCTAGTGTGTCCCTCACCTCTGTCCACCCCGACCTCATGAAGATCCTTGGAGACATCAACAGTGATTTTGCTCGGTAGCTACCATTTTAGAACCGTGCCCTGATGATTTATCTAATTCTAATCTAAATCTAATCTAAATGCTGTTTATGTGATTGATCATTTGTCAGAATGACCTTTTCTGTATATCCTTTTTCTCGCTCATGTCTCTAAGGGTTGATGCAGATGAAGAAATCATTGTAAAAGCAATGACGGACTACTGGGTAGTGGGAAAGAAATCAGATCAGAGAGAGCTGTACGTCATTTTGAACCAGAAGAATGCCAATTTAATTGAAGTAAATGGTATGTCTTGGTGCACTAACACATTTCCCCCCCCCAGAAATACAGTTTTGATGATGACAGTTATACAGTATATGGTAATGATCGTGAGTTAAAGGTGTGCAATGATATTTCATTGTCATGTTTCACCTGGTTTAATTTTGTTCATCACACTTTCTCTTCTTGCATTACAGAAGAGGTTAAGAGGCTTTGCGCAACACAGTTCAATAATATTTTCTTCTTGGATTGAGGACAAGAAAAAAGAGAGGGAGATACGGCCGCACTACAAACTGTCAGCTGTTCATGTTTTACTGACAGCATCAGTGTAATGCAATAATTGCATTGTAAAAAATGAATTTTCATATTATGCAATTTTTAAAAGATTTTTATTTAATCTATACAAAAAAGACTGCATTCTTGTAATTAATTAGAAAATTTAAATCTAAATTTTACTGTATATATAATATTGACATGTCAGCAGCACTTTTGTTCCATTCCCTTTGTTTTTGCTTCTTTTGACCGAATAGTCACTGAGGAATTAAACTGTGCATTAACTGAGTCAGACTATATTTGTCATTTAAACTGTCCTTTATGCTGTTAGGTCATCTTCATTATGGTTTGTTAATGTTTTTCACTTTTTCAATTGACATTAAATTTTAATTCACTCCACTCGTTTTTTTGTATTCATGCTTATAGAATGTTTCTATGCTGTGATGTGTGTTAATTATAATTATATTCCATTTATGTCTTATAATGCATTAAAGATGGAGAATTCTTGTTTTTAAAATGATGGGGAAAAAATAGTAAAAATACAAAGAAAAAAAACTAAAATTTATAAAAAAAATTTAAAATACTGATATACACAGGTTTTTAGAGTAGCTCAGTGGTAAAGACATTGGATTACTGATCGTAAGGTCCCAGGTTCAGATCTCACAACCACCAAGTTGTCCCTGCTGGGCCCTTGAGCAAGGCTCTTAACCCTCAACTGCTCAGATGAGATATAAAAAAATTAAGTCGCTCTGGATAAGGGCATGTGCCAAATCACCAGGTGCTTGCCGGAAAAAGCTGCAGCTTGTTTTCACTGGTTTTGCATAACTTGTGAAATGGAAGTAGTCAATTTTTATATAAATGCTGGAGCCTATCCCAAAAGACCTTGAAAGGGTGCCAATCCATTGCAGGGCGCGCGCGCACACACACACACGGAAATTTGGGAACACCACTTAGCCTAATCTGCATGTTTTGGACTGTGGGAGGAAACCCACCAAGCACGGGGAGGACATGAAACTGCTATCCTCCCACAGTACAAACATGCAGATTAAGATAATTGGTGTTCTCAAATTGTCCAATATACAACGTATTAAAAAAATAAGCGGCCACCGCAATTTACTTCAGGAAACTTCTGGAATGTCATCAAGAGGAAGATGGGCGGTGCCAAGCCTTCTTGTTCATAATTCTGTACGTTCTAAGTACGTGCGCACGCGCAGGGACAACGACCAATCAGCGGGGATTTCGGGTATCTATCAGCAAATCAAAACGAGAGTGTCAAATTTTCAAAACCTACCCGCCATGTTGTGTGTGTTTTAACCGAAGGTAGAGGACGTCGTTTGTTTACTGCGTATTTGAGGTTAGATTAGGCTAATTTCCAACGGACACGCGGGTTTATCACATTAACAGGTAAGAATAAGATTTCAAATATATGTTTACAATTAATTTTAGCTAGCTTGTGAGCTAATGTGAGCTGGTACAAATATAGTTTGGTTGGTTATGCTAATAATAAACCTGGAGTCTTAATGGAGCTTCAGCTTAGTGCTTGAGTTTTTATTCCTTTTACTCATGTTTGCGTGTTATACATTTATATTTCCTAATACTCAGCTAAAGGTGAATTAAGTTTTAGCAGTGCTACAGATCATGCTCTACGTATGAGTATTAGATTTTAAACTAGGATTTGAACATAATTTGTTTTTAGCTGTTGTGAGTGTTGTCATCCCTTGGACTGTATATGCACCCAATGAACTTCATATGCTTGAAATTTGTCAATCTTTTCTTGAGTTTATATTACATTACTAACAGTTGCATGCAGGGATGATTATGAAGCACCACTTTCTTCCTTTAAATGCACAAAGATTACTAATTTGAATTGTATAATTATTATTATTATTATGTATCATTTGCAGTATGGATTCTCGCTTTGCGCATCTTTACAAGCGAGACAGTAGTGTCTCCATGATCAGAGTGAAAATGTCCAGGCGGCGGTCTCAAACACAAAAAGAGAACAGGGCAAAGATGCAGAACGTCCGCAGACACCTTGACCAACTACCTGAGCTGGAGCTATCTGTTGATGTCTCCACTCTTGAAAAGTCAGTCCTTTCCTCCCAAGAGATGGGACACAATGCCAAAGCCAATAAAAGTAAGATGAGTTTACTCTCTCACCAATATTTTTTTTCAGTAAGTGATGCATTAAATGACAGGGTTTTTTTTTTTGTTGTTTCACCAGGTAACAGTGCCGTAGAGGAGAGGAGAAAGATGCTGGAACGTTTTAAAGAAAACAAAGCGCTGCAGAAGGAGAAAGAAAAGCGAGAAAAAGAAAAGAAAGGCACATTTAAGGTCGGTCTCTACCGACCACAGCCCCTGGGTTACCTTCCCTTGAATCCTGTTCAACCGAGCACAAAAAAGGTCAGCTTAATTTTATTTGCATGCCTATTTGGACCTTGTGGCTTATAGCTGTATTGCTCAGTGACTCATATACTTTTGTTTTAGACCACAGAACCTATACAGTCCACTAGGGTGACCCGCTCCATGAAACAGCATCTGCAGCCAAAGGTACGTTAGTCTTCAGCATTCTCTACTAATTCTTAAACAGTATTCCTAAACTTGCTGCATATCTATTACATATGCACTACCAGTCAAAAGTTTGGAAACTCTTTATCTTCAGTGTTTTTCTTTATTTTTCATTATTATAAATTATATAAATTCTATTAATATTTAATTTAATATAATCAATTTCAATTATTTTCAAAAATCATTAATACTGATTTGATACATCCAAACTGTAAAAGAACATGTATGGAATTATGTAGTAAACGTAAAAGTGTTAAACAAACCATAATGTTTTATTTTTGGATTGCCCAACATGGCTACATTTAGCTTTAATGAGAGAATAGCGCGAGTGTGTGAAGCTGTTATCAGATTCATGAGATAATCACCTCGAATGATTTTTAATTCACAGCTGTCCCTTGTCGAGGGTTAATTTGTGACGTTTTTAACACCAAGTCAATAGGCTTTTCAATCATATACATTTCAGTACACAGTGAAACGAAACAGTGTTCCTCTAGGACCAAGGTGCTACATACATGCAACAGAAATTAACAGAAACTAACTAGCTTACTCGGATACCTAATTAGCTGTCTATCACCATAAATTAACAAAAACTATTTTAAGTACTATACAAGAGACAACATGAAGTGCACGTGCAAATGTGCAAGGAAGAGAATTACACAGTGCAATATACTGTAAAAGTGAGTTGAGGTAGTGCAAGTTAATTAAATAATTAAAGAGTAAACATTTCTTGTAATTCGTAGCAGAGACGGGAAAGAGTGTGCAATGTACTAATGTACTTTAGACCATCAGTTGCTTTGTGCAGAGCAAGGGTGTGAACAATAGTCAATAGCCATATTAGTGCTAATACAACTACTGCACAAATCCATAATATTGCAAGAAATGCTCAGTAAAGAGAAAATCCAGTCTATTATTATTTTAAGAAATGAAGGTCATTCGATCAGAAATCTTGAACTTTGAATGAACCCCCAATTCAAAACTATCAAACACACTGATTAAACTGACTCTCATTAGGACTGTCCCATAAAAGGAAGACCAAGAACTACCTCCGCTGCAGAGGATACATTTGTTAAAATGACCAGAAACCGCCGATTTACAGTACCTCCGATTGGAGCCCACACAAATGCTCCTCAGATTTATGTATTTATGACGGCTTTTTCTGTTTTTCACACAGCAGCAAGTGGAAAAACAGTCTGCACCAAAGAAGGGTAGGTTTTTCTTTTTTTTTATTGTCTTTTAATCCACCCCCCTCTCTTTTTCATGTTAACAATGTCCATTTGAAAACACAGTATTACTGTCACAGTAATTTAGCTTTCATATTTTGCTCAACAGCTGAGCCGCCCAGCACAAGAGCTAACAAGTCGTCAGCACCATCAATTCCTAGAAACAGAACTGCTGCAGGTAAAACCATTGACAGGTTTTCCACACTGTCTCTCACGAGTCTCAAAGCTGATGAATTGTTTTTGTTAGATATAGTTTGGGATTTAAGTCCTCTTGTCTCTTACAGTTGAACCAGTTGTCAGAGCTCCAACCACCCGATCAGCTGCTAAAAGTGTGACTGCAGCGGTAACAACCAAACCTGTGACTAAACCTGCTGCAGGTACTTTGCCATCCTTTCATTAACCTGATGTTCTCAAAATTCCTAGGTCTTCACTTATATGCACATTAATTCTGTCTCTTTTCCCCTGATTTTCTATCTGTTGCTGTTTCCCTATTTCTAGAGCTCAGGCCTGCCAAAACTAAATCTGCTAATAGGCAAACTGCAGCACCCTCTTCAGGTAGAGGAAAGACAATGCAGGGTAATGCACAATACATGTTTTAAAGACACTTTTTAATATACTGTATTTTAAAGCATTTTATATAAATATCCAGGCTAAATATCGTCTTTCCAACAGAACATACTGTGGCAGTAGAAGAGAAGGGAATTAAGGTAAATAAACCTGCAGAGACCTACAGCTTGGCCCTTTCTGTCTGTGTCTGTCTTTCTCTGTCTACCTACCCATGTATGTATGATTTATTAAAACTAACTTGGACTAATGTTTTGCCAGATTGATAATGAGGTGGTCACTGCAGTGAATCCCTCCCGTCCCGAAGAGGAAAAAATGGTGGAGGAAACCAATGTGACTCCAGTTTCGTTTGCTCCCCAAGGATTTGTGTTCCAGCCCCCTTCTGGTCTGAGAACCTTCCAGCCCACGCCCCTTTCCCCTCGTTCTGCTGACGCCTTCCTCTCACCCAGGTATTTCATTCATGCACCAATGAAGTGTGCCCCTGATGGTGTTATTAACAAATATTTAATGTTTTGACATGTTTGCATTAATTACTCATTCTTATTTTGCTACCTTCAGCTTTTCAGTGGAACCCCAGATGATGTCCGTGAGCCCAATAGCTCTACCATGTGACTCTTCCTCTGCTCCTCCTCCTTCCTCACCTCCACCCTGCACGTCAGAACCTTGTCCTACCTCTCTTTCCAAGTCTGCTCCTTCTCAAATACCTCATGCCTCACCTCCTGGTTCTCTCTCTCACCCACCACCTTCTTTGCTTCCTGCCTCTCCTTCTTCCTTTGCGCCCTCGGAGCCTCAGCATGATGTGCCTTATTTCAGGTGAGACAGAATTGTTGTGTGTGCACATGCGCATGTTGTTATATTATGTTTTATTCCTGAGTGTCTATGTGCTTGTGTGTGTTCTATAGGGCAGTAATGGCTAGTGAGACAGAAAGGTTGACTGGGTTGTCCGAATTTTGGCAATTGCGATTTGATGATTCCTCCATCCCGGAAGAAAGTAAGTGGGCAGTCAATATGAAAGTTAAAGTTCACTAAAATTCAGTCTTCATGTGGCAAATGTTTATACGTCCTTAATATACACTTGTCCCTTGGTTCTCTGTCCCTCTAGTGCGGGACCGCATGCGTACAGCTGTTGGCCAAGCCAGGTTACTGATGAAGGAGCGTTTTGGTCAGTTCAATGGCCTGGTGGACGACTGCGACTTTGGCAGAGGAGAGAAGATCACCACCTGCACAGATTTGCAGGGGTTCTGGGACATGGTGTACTTTCAGGTGATTACTGATTTTTTTTTTTTTTAAGTAATTTCTTTTTCTTCTATCATGTAAGTAAGCCAGTACATGTCACTGTATCATGTGCTTTATACTGTATAAAAATAATAATGTATAAACATCCCAACAATCAGTAAATTCTTATCACCCTGCCTCTTGCATTAGGTGGAAGATGTTGATAAGAAGTTTAATGCATTAAAAGAAGCTGAAGCCCGGGGATGGCAAGAGGAGATCAAGCCTGTCACCAGGCAGAAAAAAGTGGTCAAGGTATATACTGTAGGAAGTCTTTACATCTAAAATTTACATTTGTTTTTGCATTTAATGATTATTCCAGTCATTTGGAAAATTGTTCAAGTAAACTTGTACAGGATGACCTGTTTTAAACGTTGGCACCAACACACTCTTGAGAATAGCTCAGTTTCCATTGCCAATATTTCTTCAGTTGGAATGAAATCATTTTGATTAGGTTTAATAATTCACATGGGTGACGATCCAATAAGATCAGGGTCACACTCAATTTGAGCCGATTAGCAGATTACGTCATAATATCTGGCAGTTTTACTCATTCATGGGAGTGGCTACTTGCATCACTTAACAGAGCCAATCAATGCAATAGTTTAATATGTATACAAAAATATACAGAAGACACAAACGATCAGAATGTATCTACAATTAATAATTCTCAATATACAGACACGAAAGTGCGACTTATGGCTTACTCCAAAAAATGGGATGTACAGTACACTATGAAAACTGAACCTTACAAAGGAAAATCAAAATCTTGAGTAGAAGGGAAGTTCTGAGCAGTTATGTGCCAGATTATGTACTGCAAGTTTTGACAGTGTACTATGCATGCGTCAAACTGTGGATGCGTCTTAAATCAACACTGGACAAAATTAAATTCATCTTTTGACGTATTTAGATATGTTCCTAAAATTTTAACCTGCACCATAATTGAAATCAAATGTTGAGTAAAAGCAATGTTATGAACCAGTCATGTTACTTCAAAATAAGCTACTTGCTCAATGTAAACAAACACCTGATCCAATAGATGTTAACTAGAATAGCTAAACTGAATATTTTTTACTGGGATTAGTTAATATTTTTACAGCTGAAATAACTTGAGTGTTGAAATTGAATAAGAAAATTTTCATATTCTGGAGTCGTTTTAAATCAAAACTTAATATTTATCTGATCTACTTTTTCGTTTACTCAACTGTGATTGACTCTCCAATTACCGAACACTGAGTGTATTTGGCTGACGACGAAAGAAGTACAACTTGGCGCAAACAAGGCATGGAGATGCTTAAACTTGTAAAAATTTTTCGTTGTATTAATAAGTTAGGCAGAGTTCTGTCATACAGAAACGTAGGCAGACATGTACATGGGCTTCAACCTGAATTAACCACTGATTACTTTAAAGCTGATTACCTTATTCTCACCTTATTTGTTACCTTATTTAAGCTTTAAACTATTTCTACAAACTCAACGGTGGGTACTCGCGCTAGTATCTAATAAATCCATGTTTTAGATTCTTACAAAATATATGTAAGAATTCAACTTTTATATGTTTGCTTGTTGAGTAAATGGGTGGAGTATGTTAGTAATGCATGTGTTCCCTGTGCATGATCATTCAGAAGCCACCTGCTGCTGGAAGTAAGACTGGAGCAGGTGTGGGGGCCAGTGCAGCTGCAAAGAGTCGTCTGGCTGCAGTGAAAGCTGCCATGAAGGCCAAGCAGGCAGCAGCTGCTAAAGCTGCTGAGGCTTCAGACAGAGATCAAGATGATTCGGCTCCTGCTTTAGATACTCCTGCTAACACGCTGACGGCCCAGACGGTCGTTTTTCATGGCGGCTTCTTCCAGGTGGAGAGTCCAGTCAAAGTAGTTGGTATGAGTCCAATACAGTCTTAATCATTTTTTTCTGTACACATTGTGATGTTTTGTGGCTGTGTCAGCTGGATAAAGGTATGAACAAAATTACCCCCAGGTGCTGTAAGAAGATCGTCTCGGATGAGTGCGGCTCCGTTTAGCCAGTGTTCCCCACATGCGTCTAAATTTAGCACACCAAGTAGGCAGCAGAGGCCCACTGCAGTCGTTCGCCCATCTCCTCTTCCATGCATTCTCACTCCCTCTAGAAGTGCATCTCCTCCTGCATCTCCTCCTACCTCTCCTGCTATGGTAGCTCACACCACTGCTTCTCCCGTCTGTACTCCTAAACGGCAAATTGATCCCCTTCCCTGCTCTCCCAAACCCCTTCACATCAGCCCTGAACACCACAAGACTGCCCCCTATGTGTCACCTAATGGAGACACGGACACACCACTAAGCCAGCATGATCATAACACCAGTCTCAACGATATCCAATCAGACATCATGGTTACACAAGTAGATGATCAATTGAACCAGTCAGCTGAGATCAATCCACACAATTCTCCATGCCAGTCAGAGAAAGAACTGCCACTTCATCATCCTGCGAGTCCAGGCAGCAGTGCAGAGCCTGAAGAAACTACTCAAGAGTCTGCAGTGGGAGCATTGTCCCAGGAGATGACTCAAGAGACTGTGGTAGCTGAAGTGGACATGTTCCCATCAGACAGTCAAACTAATGCTACATGTTTCACCCAGTCGCCTTCGGTGTGCAAGACACCTCCCCGAGCGGAGGCTGTGGAGAAGTGTGTCTCAGTCCCTTCCTCCCCCTGTGTGATGTCCACCACACCACAGCAAGTCCAAATCCTCCCTGCAACACCATCGGACAAAACTCGCACGTGTGTCAATGAAAGGTAGGCACATCTGATGAATTTCAGCCGTACATTGGTTCACGTTAAATAAGAGTTTTTAAAGGCCAACCGGTGTTCACACTTCAAAACTTAACATGAACTTGAGAATTCAGGTTTAGAAAGTTTTGAGGATTCAGGATTTCTTTAGAATTTTTTTTTCTAATTTGTGTATTTTATGCGTTAATTTATTTTCTTGTTATTTGTAATTAAGGTTTAGTAGTCATACAGAAAATACTGAGATTTTTCCCAGTGACTATGGCGTTTGAATTTTGTGCTTAGGTCTTCTCTTCTGTCCAGTCCTTCTTAGCCAGGTGTTTAAAAAAAGAAATCTGCTTTAGCTTTTATATCCACCCGTCATATTTGTCTCAAGACCTGACCTTTGGTTTTCCTACTAACAAAATGTAATTGGGTGTTGTTTTTGTTTTTTTTATTCTTTTTTTGTATTTTAATACATAATGGTGTGTGTAACAGATCTCCTGTCAGTGCAGATGGTACAGTGCCTCAAAATCAAGACAATGAGGTAATCATAAGACATCATCTGGACATCATGCTTATGGGGAAATTCCATGATTATAATGTTTCTATTATTATTTTAGAATCTTGCCGGATTAGACTTTGAACGATATCTGCAACCCACAAGCCGATGCAGCTTATCTCCTGTGCAGAGCATGGCACTGGACGAATTGTCCCTTGGCCTAGAAGATGCTGAAATGGAGAGCCCTCAGTCTCAGACGGAGGAGCCCGTTCAGGATGCACTGATGACTCCTACAGGTAGGTACTCGAGGTGTCCACATTGCTGTTGCTTTCAATCACTGGGTGTTTCACAAAGGGGGTCTAAGCGTGTGCTGTCACCACTGACTGGCTTCTTCACATTTTTTGATTTAGCTTTTCCCAGAATGGCACCATTGGTGGTCACTCCCTGGACTAACGAGGTGGATTTGACTCTTGAATTTCTAATGCAGTTTCTCACATATAACAGCACTATTTATTGTATATGGCTGTGATACAATTTTATTTTATTAGCATGTAAGATAATTTTGAGATCAACGGTTGTGGTGGTAAAAATGTCTCACAGAGCTTCTGTTATGTTTCAGATGACCACAGGTCAGTTGCTGTTCACTCCCGAGCTGAAGGAGAGAATAAGACAGTCAGTGTGTGAGCGTGACCTCATGATGTTTACTCCACCAACTGATATTTAATTTGAGCAGAGATGTGGACAAGCATTGTGTGGGGTTATGTGTTACTTTTTTATAGTAAAATTGGTATTAATTATATTTAGATTACCAAATTTTATGTATACTTTCTGCATTTACAAAATTTCGACCAATTAAAATTAGCTTTTTTTGAAAAAAAAAAAAAATCATGGCTTCTTTTTTTTCTTGATGGTTGGTGGGTGATTGACGTCTACAGAGGTAGAGGTGGTCACTGGGGTTGTTAGAACTGCAGATGAACCGTTAAGGGTATCCAAGACATCACTTCTCTCATCTTCCTCCACTTTTTCTTTGATTTTCTCCTCATTTTCTTTCGATCGTTCCTTTTCTTCTGCCCTCTGCTGCTCCCTTAGCCTAAAAACAAAATGTCTGCTCAACAACAGGTTGTCTATTTCATTACCACCATATATTGAGTAGGAATTAATGAAATAATCATCCTGCAGAATAACTAAGACCTGGCGAGATGCCATGCCATTGAATCAAAAGGTTAAATACCTAGCATTCGCCTTAGCCTTTTCTAGGGTGAGTCTGTTGTCTGTGGTTTGTCTTTGGTGTTCCTCTTGCATCTCTTTTTCACACACCAACTTGTGTTCATATGCTGGGAATAATATGTCTGTAAAGAACTGGTGAATACGTTTTTTCCAGTTCTCCACCTGTTCTTCTGGTCGCTCTTCTTCAGCCAACTCTAGCCAATAATACACAAACCATAGTAAGTGGTGGTGATAGGATGAGTAAACTTTACATTTATCTACTTACAGACTGAACCCAAGTGTTGCACATACACTATAGGCTTGCTTGAGCAATTCAGTCTAGTCTATACACAAAATGTATACAAGCCTTTAAAGTGGACAAACTTTTATAGACTAGTCTGTACCTGTGTTTATACATGATGATTTGGTCATTCGTGTGTCATCAACTAACAAACTGCATGGAGATTCTTTGTTCAATTCTATCTTAGATGTGTCTGTAACAGTCAGGTCAACTCTGTGATCTAGTATATGATAAAAAGCCAAAGACATCCATATTTATATGTAAATCTGAAACGTATCTATACATGCATCTAAAAGAGCATAGTACCTTTAGGTTGTATTTCTTCAGTATAGGATGACTGAGGGGTTGCATTGGATTTAAATTCCTACAAGGAGACGTGTTTGTTAGAATATATATATTTTTGTAAACAGTAATTAAAAAATAGTTTGATGAAAGAAAATAATAAAATAACTCAAGGGATTTTTACACTGGTGGCAGCAGATGAAATGATGGTGTTTGAGGATGGCACTGTCGGCTCATTTTGCTGGAGACCATAATTGAAATGTGTACAATTAGGTATGTATACAAATCTCATTTGGGTTAAAGGAATAGTTCTCTCTTAAATCTAAATTGAGGTGCATATGAGTAATTTACAATAGGTCTTGGTTTTTAAGCTTTCTGCACACTGACTGTGAAGTTTGTCACCTGGAATGCAAATACAACAGAAGTAATCAGAGACTAGAGAGTCCACAACCCTTGTTTTATGCAAAAATGCATTCCAAAGGTTAGCTGAAACTCAGGAAGCTTCTGCAGTGAAGTAAGATGTACGGCTAGTTCCAGGGGAACAAGAGAGTTAAATTTGTACCAAATACACCATAATTAAAAAAAAAACTCAATTTAGCCCTGCAAAAGCTTATCTCAGCTGAATCTTTAAAATGCATTGTTATATTGAACGGTTGTTGTGGAATTTGGCCCTGGCTACTTACATTGTGCTCATTTTTACTTTATGGTCCGTGTGCAGAACAGGAATACTTATAACGACTAAGACCTATAGTAATGTACTCGTATGAAACTCAAAGTTGATTTAAGATAGACTTGAAAAAACAAAATACCATTTTTAAAGATAAAAAGACTATTAGCACTAATATATTCTTTTTAATATATAAGTTTTTAAACCAAGATGTCAATGTTAAGCTGCGAGTGCGTCACTTCTTGGATATCTTTACTAACCTGAAAAGAAGCCATCTGGTTCAGAATAGAGTCGTCTTTTATCTGATTTCCTGACGTTTTCGCAGGATTTTGTTGTGTAGTTCTGACTCCAAGTGTGTCCTTCACTTCAGCACAAGCCAGCAAACACTCAAAGAACTCGAGAAAAGTGACCTGCAATGAAGTTCAAGAAGATCCCATTCCAAAATTATATATATTATATTTTTTTTGTTAAATAATTCAATTTTGTAGCAGGGGTTTTCCAAACCAGTCTACTTTAGTCCACCTTTTTTTTTACCAAATAGATCATAGGTTTTAATGTACTTTATATTCATTGCTCTGGATTGACTGGTTTGAGAGTTAAAAAAAAAAAAAGTTTCTGGGGTTTTCGAGAACTGGGTTGCATTATTGCTTATGGCAGTTAGGTTTAAAATGTGATGTTAACAGTGAACCCAACCTCCAAATCCAGATTACTGTGAGAAGAACTGTAGATCGCAGGATTCTCTAGTGAAAGGATCTCTAGCAATCTTCTTGTGGTTAGTGTCTGGTCAAAGAGATGTAAAACCTATAGAGAAACAATTGATAATTGGTTAAATTAAGTTTTATTTCATTTTGATATCAGTGATAAACTCTTTACCTTAAACATCCAGATGAAGTGTCTGGCAGTCATGATGTCAGAGATGGCAGATGAGTGTACTCTAGGGATAGTCTGGTAGATCTCCCAGCATTTGTTAAGATAGGTCTTGCCAATCGCAGCACGAAGTGGATGGCAGTAAAGACGTCCTATGTTATATGTTATACATCAAATGTAGGCTTTGGCTGATTCCACTTCAAAGAAAACTTATTAAGTAAAATGATGGCATACATCACACTGTACGAACACCAAATTACCTTTAACATTCTTGGCATTGGGAATGATGTTCTGCTTCATAAACTTAGAAAAGCACTCTGCAAGCACAGAACTGGATGGCCTGAACCATTAAAATGATGTAAGATGTTAGCCTGAAAAGCTTTACAGTGTTAGCAATGAGCAATTCTTCATTAATACAAAAAAGCAACACTTACTCAAAGTCTCTGTGATAAATATGATATGTTGCAACAACAATATAGCTAATCCATTCTCTCAGCAACATCGTACTAAAAGGTGAAAGAACCTTCCCTGGAGAGATATCCTCTATGAGAAAAATGCATTAGTTTAAAAATGCAAAAGTGAACATCATCATTGTACCAAAACAAATCAAGCACATTTGCATGAAACCATGTAGCAAGTTTTACTGAGATGTATTTACTGTTAATGAGGTTTTCCAACTGTGCCAGTGTTAATCCATGCTGGTGGGCATTGCAGTCCTGAAGAAAGCGCCAGCACTGTATGTGACTGAGCAGGAAAGTGTTGTCTGGAGAGTTCTCATTTCCAAGGCTGCTGTATAGCGTGTATGTTGACCTCAGCAATTCGATATGTCTCATAATAGCGAATTCCACCTGAAAACATGAACACAATGAGCATCATCACAATAATGCATCTCGTCTAGGTTACTAAGAAAGGAAAAGGGGGAAAAAAGACCTTATATGACATAATATAGTCCAAATAGTTAAATTTGTACAGTAAGTGTTAATAAGCCTCACTTTTTGAACCCTGAATCATAATTTTATAACCTGGGCCGCACTGACCTGTCTGAGCTCCTGTCTTCTTTCTGCCTCTGGAGTTCGGGATAATAGATTCTCTATGTTCAACACAATGTCAGGTCCAAGTAGTGTTGCCTTATTGCCTGAATCCTCAGCTCTACTAGGTAAGCCACCCAGTGCACATACTGAAATAGTGGAGAATGTTGGGAATTCTGCCATACGGTCATCGATAAACTCCCCATCATATACGCAACCATTTTTGAAAATAACCTTTCCCTGAAACAAAACATTTCCTTTAATGCCATGGAAAGAAACGATGAGCAAAATGAACGAACGCATGGAAAGATGCAAAATGAATTACCTGACCATGTTTTTTGTTATTTTTCCAACCTCCAGAGTAAACTGATCCACTTGCATAGGTGAATGTTCCTTGACCATGACGCAGGCCTTGTGCAAATTCCCCTTTATACTCATTCCTGAGGGGGTACTGAGAGCCAAAAACCCGCTGCAGAAACCATGTGTGTGTCCCGTTCCCATGCTGCAGAGAATATGTATTCTATAATATATACCACTTAGATCACAATGAGGTATAGTGTGTGTTTGATCTAAGCAGTGAAATGCCTAAGACTGGTGACCAGAGAGACTTACAGACCTGAACACCATTTAGCCAATGCCCACTGTATTGCTGACCCAGCTGAATCCATTTCATTGTTCCTTCGCCATGTCTGACGCTGTTCTTCCACTGACCTTCGTATGTGTCTCCTGATGGATAGCTAGTAGGAAAGCAGTGAATTGCTCATTTTTATGTTATTAGAGTTTGAGCACTGAATAAACTTTGGCACTTTGGGAGTCAGCACGTACCAGCGCATACCCCAGCCTTCTTTTCGATTGTTTTTCCAATCACCCTTGTACCACGATGTTGCCTCTTCATTGTAGTACATTGTCCCCTATGGCAATCAAGTCTTGTATTAAATGAAGAAACTTGCATCTACTCAAAATTCTGCGAAGTGACAGTCATGGTACATGTTCTTTCCTACCTTGCCATGTCTTTTGCCTTTGTACCACTGCCCTTTATATACAGTCCTGGTTTTGGAAGATTTGTACGTTCCAAGGCCATGGCGGATTCCATTGCATACCTCTCCTTCATAGGTACTACGATCTAACCAGGTGTATGTCCCATGTCCCATAGGAGCATTTGTTTTAAAGTCCCCCTGCCAAATGCAATGGGTGTTAGAATTAGCGTTGGAGTGTTCCTACTCTGCAGTTTAGTTCTAAAATTCCTGCATTTAAATTGAAATTAGTAGGTCACAAGACCTTCTTCCTTCAAGAGGGTCTAAAAACAATGTGGAAACTGTACCCTGTTATTATATGGGGGTTTAAACATTGATATCATGTGATTTTTAAATATATTAAAATATATTTAAAATATATTTTTATATTACTGTCCATATGCTAGCACTGGTCGCCTTGCACCTCCAGGGTCCGGGTTCGATTCCTGGCTAGGCTCGATTTCTGTCTCTGTGTGCATGGAGTTTGCATTTTCTCTCTGTGTGTTTGGTGGGTTTCCTCCAGGTACTCCGGTTTCCTCCCACGGTCCAAAGACATCCAGGTTAGGTTAATTGCCGTTCCCAAATTGCCCGTAGTGTGTGAATGGGTGGGTGAGTGTGTGTATGTGTGTGTGCCCTGCGATAGATTGTCACCCTGTCCAGGGTGTACCCTGCCTCGTGCCCTAAGCCTCCTGGGATAGGCTCCAGCCCCCCCGCGACCCTGTATACAGAATAAAGCAGTATAGAAAAGTGAGTGTGTGTCAATATGCTAAAAATCAATGGTGTCACCAAATTATTAGTTGTATCAAAGTAAAATCAAAATATCTTCTCCAGCATGAGACAGAAAAGCCAGCAAAATATATATTTTTTATTAAAGTATTAATTATACTGTATAAACACCACAGTGAACAATGCCCAAAAAGAAGGAGAATACCGCTTTACTGATAATCACTTCATTCTAGTCAGGGTCACGGTGGATCTGGAGCCTGGAAATACTGGAGATTTCAGGATCACAGCATGTGCAGGAAACATGTCCTCTTGTAATTATTATTATTACTATTCTCACCATTTAGGGCATTGGTGGCGGGCTTCTCACAATTAAATTGTGATATGATTTACATTTCTATAATTTTCAGGTATCACATCAGAGCTCCAGAGTCCCTAGTTCAATGCTGGGTGTTTGTGCATGTTTTCCCAGTGTCCAAGTGGTTTCTTCCCACCTCCCAAAAACATGCTGGTAGGTGGATTAACTAAATTGAACGAAAGGTGTGAATGTGTGAAGTGGCATGGTGGTGAAGTGGTTAGCACTGTGGCCGGACACCTCCATAGTCGAGGGTTAGATTCCCTCTTTGGGTCTGTGCGCTTGAAGTTTGCATGTTCTTCCTGCGCTTGTTGGATTACCCCCACAGTCCAAAAACATGCAGGTTATGTGTTTCCAAATTGCCCGAAGTGTATGTGCATGTGCCAATTGATAGGCATCTTGTCCGTGGTGTGCCCAAAGTCTCCTGGGACAGGCTCCAGGCCCTAGCGACCCTGTACACAGGATAAGTGGTATAGAAGAATGAATAAATTAATGTGTGAGCATTGATGTGTGTATTCATCACACACAACATTCACAGGTATAGTAGCCTCTGGATTCACTGGGACATTACCTGAAACAAATGTTTGTTAAAGATGAATAAATTCATCTTTTAACTGAATCAGGCAGGTAACCGCCATAATAATATTATAAGTACAGTATTCAGATACCCCTTCTTTAAATCTTGCGGAAAATCTTTGTTCAAGTCCCTTATGAAGAAAAAAAAAAAAAAAAAACAGTTTGCATGTGACCTTGCTGTTGTACCACATAATACTTGAGTTCTTTGGGCAGGGATGAAACAGAAGTCTACACACCTCATACTTTAACCCGTCTGCCCATGTGTATTCTCCACGGCCATGCATAATACCATCTACAAAACCTCCCTTGGGAATAAGCAGGGGAAAATGATTAAAGGGTTGAGTACATGAGAATATTTTATATTTCATTAAAACAGCTGACCTATTATTAATATTATTAGTATTATTATTTCACCACCTTGTATACATGTCCACCCTTAAAGTAAGCAACTCCTTCCCCGTGGAACACCTCTCCTGTCCTGTCGCCTTCATACCTGAAAGGCACTCGGGTCAGTGGATCTGTTTTATCTTGCATTTAAAGAGCGGCTAGAGTTAGTATACAGTCGCTAACCTCTGGATTATTTGGTCTGAGAGAACATGCGCAGCTGGAATCTCTGTGATCGCTGATGAATCCACACTTTCCTCGGAGTGATTCTCCACTTCATCAGCAGGTAACGTATCTGTTAGCGCTAAACTGTCTGATTCTAACGTTATATCTATATCTTCCGCCATTACAGACACAGTAAACCTGTTAGAGAATCCGCTACTCCGTCAAACAGCGTGTTAGCGCGTTGTGTACGGCATCAGGTTGCTAAGCGACCGTGTTTCTACGGCGGCTCGCAAGGGTCAAACGCCACATGCGTTTCTCATTAGTGCAAGCAGCTCTTTATTAGCGTAAAGAAATTCAGACTTAAACGCGAATATAAAAGCAAGTTGAATGATCACAGAAAGATAAATACAATATACACACACAACAGACGAACAAAGTTAAAAAAAAAATTAACACAGCTATTATTAACACAGTACGCTTCAATCTGTACTAAAACCTTGAAAGAAAAACAGCTGCTTTAAATATACAGCATTCCAAAAAAATTTTTTTTTATCAGTCCTCAGTCCTGAGAAATGACCTCAAGGTTGACCAGGTGCCTCATGGTCGGCCGTCCGTGAGGACAGTTCCAGGGCTGCTCGATTTCCCCCATGTGGACCACAAGCTTCTTCATTTCACTGCTATTCAGTGCAGTCCCAATCATCACCTGTGACAAAGAAAAGAGCACTCGTCACAGTTACTATAGTGGCTTGTAAAACCAACAAAACATCATATTGAAAGCCACAGCATCATTAACACGAATCTCAAAGTGTACGTCTTTATTGTACAGCACATGCACTGAGTTCATTCGCTGAGTGCCGTGCACCTCCAGTGTTGGAGGGTTTGAATCTCATCATGTTCTCCTGCTTCTTCATGGGATACGAGAAAGACGCCGCGACGACTGACGAGCACAGAGAGATCCACTCCAACATTCAGAGGAGGAGCAAAGGTAATTTGGAGAGGTTAAGTACATTGTGAAAAGTTTTTGGGAAATGGAGAAAGAGGACAAGGAAGAAAGTATCTGATGTGTTTCTTAAGGGCGATGGGACTAGAAAAGAAGATGTAAGATGAAAGGAAGATGAAGGAGATCAAGACAAGAAGAATGTGAGATGTGTGTGTGAATGTGAGTGTGTGTGTGTGTGTGTGAATCCTGGGTTCCTCAGCAATGGCCAGCGGCATTAAGGTAATAGGTCTTTGCAGCCAACTAATGGTTGAGATGACAGTTTATCCAAGAACCTACTTAGTTAGTCTAAGGAAAAATTATTACTTAAATTTACATTTAGGCATTTGGCAGACGCTCTTATACAAAGCGACTTACATAAGTGATTTGGATTTTTCATCATTAAATAATATTGTTTAGAAGTTTACCCAAATACCTAAAAAAAACAGATAGGGCTTTAGTTGTTGCTTAAAGATGGGTATTGACTTGGCTGTATGTACAAACCGGATTCCAAAAAAGTTTGCATGATGTGGAGGTGCCAACTTCTAATATTTTATTCAGAATAGAACATAAATCACGGAACAAAAGTTTAAACTGAGAA
>JAOVVA010000054.1:16630997-16645686 GCA_028565275.1 Leiocassis micropogon
CACACATACATACTGTACACACACACACATACATACTGTACACACACACACATACATACTGTACACACACACACATATACATACTGTACACACACACACATATACATACTGTACACACACACACATATACATACTGTACACACACACACACACACACACACACACACGACTGCATATATTGTATGTGACCCATCTATGATTTTTCACATTATGGCTTGTGCTTTGTAAAAATTTCTCACCTGAAGCAACAGAAATGTTTAGAGCAACAAATGGGTACTGATGCCGGTTGAACATGTGGTAGACTTCATTTACAAGCTTAGAAACCTGTAGGAACACATTAGTTAGAAAAAAAAAAACATGTAAGTAAGCTGAATGATGAAAAATTAAATGCATGGTACCTTGGAAGGATCCCAGGGCCTGTTGTTAATAAAGAAAAACTGCCGGTCAGTCGCGCTTCGTCCCACACCATGATCGGCTTGTGATACATAACCAGAGATCCTGGAATATAAGAGCAAGTGAACAAGTAAGGAACCCTTAACAGAAATCTATTAAAAAGTGTCTGCATGCAAAACAGTCATAATTTGGATGCATCAGTCTGCTATTGTTAGAAAGCAGTATCAGAAGGTTGAAGGAAGCATTTTAGAACATGTTCACACCAATTGGTTTGTAGACTGTTTCCCAATCAGAAATTCAGACTTGTGTGTGCTGTTTGGTTTAGCTGTACATTAAACTACAATCAGGATCAGCTCACTGTTTGATCTGCACAAGGATGTGCATTTTAACCTGACTGAGTGTGAATATGAAAAAAAAGTGATATAATAAATATAATTTCCCTTATGATCATGTTAAGAAGTGAACAATGAAACTCACGTGAAAAGGTCTTTAGGGAGTTCTTCCCCAGTTAAACCATAATCTTCTTTAATACTCTCATTTGGAGATATTTGCTGAAAAGGAAGTAGACTCTGGAGCTGTGAAGAGAATATTATCCAGATTAAAGACAATACATCTCTGATTACTTAATGCTTCCGAATGATATTTTTTGTTCAGGCTGATTAGTGCATGTGATGCGCACACCAGTGGAAATGATGCAGTTAGATAGTAGGATGTGGACCATCTTACTAAACTCCTGCATGGCAAAGCACTTCAATCACTCACACTAACTTGTTCAACCTGAACTATTGTTCGGCAGTTGACCTCAAATCAATATTGTGATTAATTAAACATTCTGACAAGATTATGATTTATGAATATTTTGGATATGTGGTGGGATATTTGTTTCTAATAAGCGTTCTTTTCTTTCATATTACAGACTGGGCGGGGCAGAAATCATGTGACTACACAAGGGGTAGTAGGTTTTTAAGGTGACAGTAAATGAACATGCACAGTGGGAAACGTTTTAACAAAATAAGTAAATAAATAAATAAATAAAAACCTATTAATATGATTTTTTTTTAAATAGTACATGTCGTCAATCAGCATGTCTAAATGTCATTTTCGATTAATTTTTGATTAATTGCCCAGCTCTGATCAAAAGACAGACAAATCTTCTTGACCAAGCTCAGAGCTCGAGTTATTTCATTTTCATGACTGCTTAAAAAAAAAAAGGAAGTCTTTAGAGGTGTCCACTGATGACATTTTTACTTTAAATAGTAAAACGTACTCTCACAGAAGCAACACATTATGATTATTGTGCTTTACATCACAGATCATGGAACACACTTTCTGAGTACAGCTGTGAACTGGATCTTAAAATAGTTTCCCTGTTCCCCAAAGTAGCAGTGACATTTTCTTTTTTTACCTGTTTCGGGCCAAACAGTGCTCCGATGTTGTCTCTCATGCTGTGGCTCCCGCTGGTGCACACTACTGTGTTACGCTTGCCTTGGCCGAGCTGATTAGTGCATGTGATGCGCACACCAGTGGAAATGATGCAGTAAGACTGCAGGATGTGGACCATCTTACTAAACTCCTGCATGGCAAAGCACTTCAATCACTCACACTTTAACTTGTTCAACATTTGACATTTTCAGAATCTGCATACTGTTGTTAAACCTTTTTGATGTTGCGCTGGAACTCCTTGTGTCGAACCGGCAGGGTAGAGAAGAGCTGCTGAAGGCTGACGGTGGTCCCCTGCTGCCGGGGATGGGGGGCTCGCTGGACAAGACGGCCGTTGTGGTCAAAGACGAGCCGAGTGCCGATATGGCTACTTTCGTGACAGGTCACCACGGTGAGGTCACTGAGGACAACAATTATGGATGACTTAACTCTATAGCAAGAACAGTTTAATGTAGTCAACATGTCGGTGATTTATTCTGATCTAGGAGCAGCACACTTCTTTTATCAGTCAACACTATGGATGATGTTAAAGGTACCGCTAGTACAACATTTGGACTGCAACATGCATTTCAATTCCTTCCAAACAATTTCAACTATTATTGCCCTGTAAGAGCAAACTGGTTAAGAAAATATGGACAGAAACCAGACCCAAGCAGTACTGTGCAAATGGCACATGTAAAACAATGCCTTTAATATTTTTTTTTAAGCCCAGAAAACAGTAATTAATGAAGTATTTGGCATAACAATGCATTGAGGACCTTTTTGTGTTATGTACAATTTGCGCAGTTCTATAAGAAAATTAGTTACTAAGTTGAACGGAGCATCCTGCAGAACCACCCGCAGTTCTTTCGTTGACTTTGACCTTTGGACCTTTTTTTTTTTTTTTCATGCAAAACCCAGCAGTTTCCATTTAGTGTTTGCTTATATAATGTGCTGTTTCCTTTTCTGGCATACAAGTATTTTTTCTTTAACATTTAATTTGGTGGTCAGAAATATCAAAAATGTTTTTTGTACTTTTTGTAAGTCCTACAATAATTTTTTTTTTTTATAATAATAATAATAAAAAAAGATCCATAAGAAAGTTTATACTAAAAAACATACTTTTGCCCAGTATTATATATTATATGTTTTTCTATATGTCTTCAAAATAATGGGGTTACTAACACTTAAATGGAATAAAAAATTACTTTAAAATGGTTGACTACAACAGTATACAGTGCTGATGTACTTATTTACATTTTTTCTGTCACTTGTCTTCAGCAGCTTAACATCACTGTAGATGACAAATTTCCTTTCATATGTCTCATACGGAATAAATTACTGAGAGACACAGTACAATTTCATTTCAGAAAGCAGAGTAATCAGCTGTCTGATATTAACATCTTCATGGTAATTCAAGCAAATATCATTATTTAATATCAGATCAGTGTATCATGATGAATATTGTGTTATTGTAACGGTGCTGTTGTTCCAGAAAGTATTTAGACAAACCTGAGAGCACACAGTGAGCTCAGCGCTTCTCCACGGAATCCAAATGTCTCAACATGAATTAAGTCGGAGAAATCTCTCAGTTTCGATGTATGGTGCTTTAAAGCTGTGGATACAGAAAAAAATGAGTACATTAAATTAAACCAACCCCCCTCCCCATAAAAAAACTAACTTTGATGTGATTGTAACTCACTCAGGCCTTCGAAGTTCTCCTCCTCCACACCTCGTCCATTGTCAGAGACTTCCACCAGCTCTATCCCGCTCTCCTTGAGCCTGATGTCTGAAATCCCAGAAAAACAGCTTAGAATTAGTTTAAGCCGCTCTACAGTTTAATTTCATCAGGAATCGCTAGTAATACTCAAGATACTGTTGAAAATCACGCACTCACCAACTTGTGTAGCACCCGCATCTATGCTGTTCTCCACCAGCTCTTTCACAGCTGTGGCCAAAGTCAACACCACCTGCCCAGAGCAGATCTGATGCACTGACTGTTTATCTATAGCCCTGATTGCTCTGGCTGGCTCTGAGCTGGAATTACAAACCAACAAATTAGGATCATTTGTATTTAAACTAAAGACAAAAATACATAATCACATTTTAAAAGTCATGATTTGACATTGAATGTTGACATTTTCTTCTGGGTAAAGGAATGGAACGCGGGAACTGCTTAACTGCCACCTGTATTCATGCAGCTCACCCGTAAAGTACAAGTATTCCGTTTGCAACCAAGGGATGATTAGAAATGAGAATATTTGAAGAACATAATTTTTTTTTTCCTGATATTTGTTTTAAAAAATATTACATTCTTTTGCAATGTGTTACAATTTTAAGACCATGAACCTTTAAAAAATGTCATAACTTGAAAGTTTTATACATTGGCCTTATTCAACAGCTGCCCAACTAAACGGAATACGAGTAATTAAGCGTAACCAATTTGTTATTAGTTTTTTCATTTTAAAGCATTTAACAATACAAACTCAGAAACAAGACTTTGACATTTGTTTAATTTAATTTTTAAAAGTACAATTCAAATTAAATTAAACAAAAAGCTACATTTTACTGAGCAACAGGATGTCAGTGTGTAAATAGTTTATTATTAGGATAATAAAGAAATGATGACATTTAACCACCTTTAACCACCAAAGTCTTGAGCACATGTTGAGCAGTTGCAAGCACGCACATGCAGCTTCTAACACGTGTGTTTCGAGCCCAATTAGCTATAGTGGTGTTTTGAGGCTGGTGTAAGGGTGTGAAACTAATTCGATTGCAGACTACTGAGGAAAAACGCCACTCAGGTGCTTATGAACACAAACAACGTTTGATAATGATAAGAAAAATCAGAAGCTCATCCACAGAATCGGTTATGTCCAAGGCTGATCAGTCATTGCTCATCAAGCTGAAAACAAGCCAATTCTGGTCACTGGCTGATCAAGTGCATTTTTATTATAAATGTAATAACTTGTGTCTTATGTAACTTTTTGTCTTATGTACAGTACAATTTCATTTCAGAAAGCGGAGTAATCAGCCATCTGATATTAACATCTTCATGGTAATTCGAGCAAATATCATTATTTAATATCAGATCAGTGTATCCTGATAAATATTGTGTTATTGTAACGGTGGCTGATCAACTGGTGCATTTTTATTATAAATGTAATAACTTTAAAATAAAAAAATAAAAAATAATAAATGATTTTGTAGTCAATGTGGCGATACATGAATTGGCACACAATCAATCAAAACTGAATAAATTTTACACACACTGATCACGTTATTAGGAACACCTGTACACCTAATGCAATTATCTAAACAGCAGTGTAACGCATAAAATCATGCAGAGCAGGTCAACATCCGTATCGGATGTTGGATAGTTCACATCAATCGTCAAAAAGGAAAAAAAAAAAAATGCAATCTCAGTGATATTGACTGGGTCATAATTATTAGTGCTAGAGAGGCTGGTTTAAGTATATCTAACTGCTGATCTAGTAGATTTTCCTGAAACATTTTTATGCACGTACAGAAAAACTGAGGCTGCAGTGGGCTCAGTATTACCAAAACTGGACCGTTTAAGACTAAAAACCTAGCTAGCTTATAAAAGCTTATCTCAGACTGGTTTGAAGCACATGACAAAGATTCCTTCCTCAGTGGGCTTCCCAGTCACCGCATCTGAATCCAGTATTAACACCTTTGGAATGTTATAGAATGAGTCACAGCAGTGAAAGTGCACATGAAAAAAACCTTCAGACACTAAATTACGCAATCACGTTAACATGGACCAGAAGGAATGTTTCCAACATCTTGGGAAATCCATGAAATTAGGAACCAAGGTTTTGAAAGCAAAGTGAGCCCCTCTTGTGAATGCCGTGAAAGCGAATCTTGCACTGATTACTTTTTTTGGGGTGGTCCTGAAACAACTCACAGAAGAGGATAAACAGAAGCATTTGGATATCTGCAAAGACTGCTACTTTAAGGAAGGTGAAAGTTTCTTGAAGAGAATCATTGCTGGTGATAAGACATGGACTCATCACTACGAGCCTAAAAGTAAATGGCAAATTGTGGGGTGGACACATCCTAAATTGCTGACCAAGAAAAAGTTCAAAAGTCAAACATCAGCTGGAAAGTTGATGCTTACAGCTTTCTAGGATCCTAAAGGGCCAAATGTATTGTAAAATTATCAGGAAAAAGGTTCAACAGTCCTCATTACAGTGAGATGCTTAAAGAGCTGGTTCCTAAACTTAGGATTAAATGCAGAGGATTTAATGCTCTCCAGGCGGGGTGAGATCTTACATGATAACGCATGTTTGCCTACTTCTACCCACACCGTAGACACTCTGCAAAAACTTTGTTTTGAGGTGTTAAAACACACTCCCTACAGTCTTGGACCTTGATCTATCAGACTTTAACGTGTTTGTTCTCCTGAAAGCAGCCCTACGAGGAGAGATTCACTTCTGATGAGGAAGTGAAGGCAGCAGTGCATTCAGCCTAAAACATTTTTTTTTATAAGGGAATACAAAAGCTTGTTGACAGATGCACAAAGCATATTGAAATGCAAGGAGATTATGTTGAAAATTATTCATTTATATGTGAGAAGCTCAAAGCTAAAAAAAAAATAAAAAAAAAAGTAAATGTAAAGAAAAGAAAAAAAAACCTCACCAAGATTCTGTCGTCATCCCTGGAAGTCTCTCAGATCCTGAACTACAAACACTTTCTACTGCACTTACAGACAGGGTCGAGCTTAAAACGCTGACTTTCACATGACATGTTTGAACATTTGTTAGATAATTAACCGGCACGACTTGAACCTAATTAGCATGTTAAAACATTTACTGCAGACCTTATGAACTAACAACACATACACACACCTCTCCCGTATTATCACTACAACTTCCCGCTAGAATCGTGCACGCGCCCTGCGCAGCGTTGTACGCCCCAGTGTTTGCGTTTGAGAGCGTCGTGTCGCCACACATTTTGCGCAGAACCGAGCATTTAAGCATAAAAGTGTCGTATGTCGTTAAGTTATATTTTTTACTATTACGATTATTTACTATTACTACTTGCTTTAATATTACATCAGATTTTTGTTTAGCCATTTTGCTTCTAAGGTTTGAGTTAAATCTGAGCAAATGTCTAACTTAAATCTCTGACATTATTTTGAAAGGTTTCATCATATAGCGTTCACTGAGGAATTAGGGACTGTGTACAAATATAAAACCGATGGTCAAACATTGGACACTATGTTAATACATAAAAGATTTAAAGGCTTGTATAATAAAGAAACGGAATATCTATATCATATTGTAAACGGATTTGTGCAAACTGATAAGAAATTCGGAGAGGTTTGGAACCGTGACATGAAGCGGTATGGACGTTTTGTGACGCTCCCTTACTTCCAACATGGCGTAATACCAACGGCTGGCTGGCTGGTGATTTTCTTTGTATTATTAAAGGTGCTGTTCAGTGGTTATCGGTCCGAGGGTTTCTCCGGGACAGTACTGTATGTTAAACTGCTTAATGGAAAATTCTAACTTGGACTACTTTAACTTTTGTCAAAACTTTACTAAGTGAAGATTTTCTAAAGTGTCATGGCAGAAGAAGGTTCTAGAATTAGAGCTGGTATAATGAGTGACAGTCACAGCGTGGTGCTGCACACACAACTTTCCAGGGACACAGGGACATGTCCTGGAGCAGTGTTCGAGCTTACACAGGACGAAGAGGACGTCCAGTTTGACAGTGAGTCCCTTGATTAAAGGTTACGTGACCCGAAATCAACTTGGCACACACAGCATGGCACACACACTCATGTTAGTTCTCCCTGTGTTTTTTTTATTTTTTATAAAAGGTATACAATCATTGACTGCATCAGATCCATCATATCTCACTTCAGTACACAAAATATCCACCCCCTTTTACCCCATCCATCAGCCGAGGGTGAAGTAGATTTTATTAATTAAAAAGATTAACATTTACCATCTAAAACATCATTCAAAACCCATACCTCACATACATCATAAACCTTTGCCACTTCATACCTTGACATGCCACAGGTATGAATATCTCAGACAATGCGTTGTTGTTGAAATTCATTCGTTCATTCATTCACAGTAAACTTTCTGGTTACGGACTCAGTGGACCCATCACCTTTCTTGGAACAGTGAGGCAGGAAAAGTCCCAGATGACAAGAACTATAATTTCACACTCATAATAAGCAGACCTGCTTACTTTTTCAAAAAAGGCTGGAGTTAGATTCTGAAAATAAGTACATGCACAATAAAGCCCCTGTTGTGCATATCCAGCTATTTTGTCTAACACTAATCACACACCTTACCCTGTATGGTTCAGGTTCTGTAAAGTTTAGCAGTGTTAAAGATGCATGTGAATTTATTTCAGTTAGTACAACTGATATTTGAAAGATTTACCCAAAAATATTCACCAAAAATAAATGAAATAGGGCCTTTGTTACCCACAGGCCAAATCACTTGCATGCTCTCCGGCAACTGGGAGCACCCCTGGGCTCTGTACATTAGAGGTCTCATTGGGGGGCCTTGATCCATATCTCCCATACAGTGGAACCTTGGATTTGCAAGTAACTTGGTCTGCGAGCGTTTTACAGGACGTACTAAAATTTTAAAGCAATTTAACTTAATAAATGAGCGTGGCCTCGATATATGAGTAGTACACTTGCACATTTTCTGCCAAGTGTCACGTGTTCACAACTGAACCAATGGTTCTTCCCTCTCATGTGCGCTGCGGGATTGTGGGTAATTGTTTCCCATGCTCAGTCTCGGTGCACGTGCGACACTCGTGTAGTCAACATCCGCGCATGTGTGTACTGTCTATTATAACGTTATAACCACGTGTGTGCGCACATAAAGCAAAGCAGCTATCATTAGAGAGGTTCCTTGTTAAAGATCCAGTTTCCAGAGTCTCTGACTGTCAGAAAGCAGTGATTTCGTTAGTGTATGTGTGCGCGAGTGTCATTATGGAGGTTCCTTTGTAAAGATGTTTCCCGACAGAGCAGATTTCCGTTAGTGTATGTGCTTGTGCGCGCATCTTACTTCAGCTTTACACAATAACTAATTACATTTTTGAAGGTAAAATGCAGGTTAATTTGTTTTATTTTTACTCTACATTTTGTAATAATTATTTTTATATGAATATTGTTGGGTCGTAGAATGAATCATCTGAGCCTCCATTATTTTGCATGGGGGAAATTCGCTTTGATATATGACTGCTTTGAAATAAAAGCATGCAGAACGAATTATGCTTGCAATCCAAGGTTTAACTGTATTTCATATCGTTCTTGATCCATATCTCTTATATTTCATCCCAGAAAGACAAGCGCCCTGGATAGTCAGTCCCACTGACTTCACTTAGACAGAACAAAGTGGCAGAGCGTCATTCCTGTGTGCTCCAGCCACAATACACCTGTGTATGTCAGAGAATGATGTAGCAATTTGACTTCAGAATATAGCCAATTCATCTAAAAGAGGCTGGAGCTCAGTGTTTTTGCTTGCCTCGTCCGCAGACAGTCGTTTTGCATATGAAAAACATGAGAATTGAAAGTGTGGCATGAGACCATGTGAATACGAGTGAGTTGGCAGCTCTGTAATAAAATACACACTACATGTCTTTCTTTCAAAATCACTGGCTGACCAGTTTACATTGTACAACTTGAGTCCCTTAGATCAGTCAATGCACAGAACACAATTTTCACCTGGATTTTTCATCCAGTCAACATGAACATGATTCCCAAAATTACCTGTCTTCCTCTAATGGACTTACCCCAGGGTTTCACAAAAGCTTGGATGTTATCAAGGTAAAAAGTTTTCTCAGTACATCAAACCCATGATAATACTGCGTGCTTGATGTCATCACCACTGCTGAAACACTGGGGTCCCAGAAACGCCCTTAATGACCCTTTCATTTATTTATAGGGGAAAAAATGGCCTGGTTTGATCACCAAAGTCGTTCCGTTTTGTTGCAGGCTAAAGTAGACCTCAACCTGCTCACTACACCACGTGCACATTACAGAAACTAATAGAAGCTACAGTCCTGACCTTACTCCAAAGCCCGTTAAGAACTAAGAAAGAGTTATTTAAGAAAAGAGCAAACCAAGAATGGAAAATAGAAACGCCTCACAGTGTTGGAGATTTGTAATGAGTACAGTGAAGGTCCTCATTACCTTGGGGCCAGCACAGAGGATGCACTGAGAGAGCGATGGGAATCAATATAGACCTTCTGATACGATATTATCACAATATAATTTCAAGCATAGAAATTTAAAAAATGCTTAAATTATCTTTTTTTCCAGACATTAGCAACCAAGTCTGAAGTATTTGTAAACATTAATTTAAAAAACTTTTTTTGAACATAATTTCCTAAATAAGTCCTAAAAATTCTCATTACCGCAACACTCTGAAAACATCAACACTGTTAGAAAAGCACATAAATTTTCACATTTTTATAAATGGATTATTATTAATAGCCGAGCACATTTACGTGAAGCTCTGAAATAATAATTTTTAATTTAACTGTTCTTGATTTTGATTGATTTATCTCATTACTGCAACACCTTCCACAGTTTACAACCTTTTTTATATTTCAATGGAACCTGACATTTTTTCAAAGTGACATGACAAACCAGAAAGAACATAATTTGTACGTTTTACACATACATTTAAAATCAAAGTACTATTTTCTATTAATTAAATTAACATCTAATGAACATCTGTTGTGGTAATGACGTACAGTGGATCCTTGGATTGCAAGCATAATTCTTTTCGAAAGTGTGTATATCAAAGCAAATTTCCCCATACAAAATAATAAAAACTCAGATGATTCATTCCACAACCCAGAAATATTCATATAAAAACAATTTATACAAAATCTAAAGTAAAAATAAAACAAATTAACCTGCACTTTACCTTTGAAAAGAATCCCGACAGAGCAGTGTTTTTCTGTTAGTGTGTGTGTGTTCTCGGCTCAGTGAGATCTACCGACATGTATATGTGCAAGTGTGTGCGGCAAAATCTCCAGTGATGGTCCTGAGCCGCACACAGGAGCGATGGCGATGACATGATGAAGTCATAGTGCCTTGGGCCCTAGAAGAATCCTTAGAAAAACAAGAGGGCATTCGCTTAAAATTGCATTATCAGAGCGATGGTGATGACGTCATAGTCATGTTGTTATTGTGCTGATGTCATAGTGCTTGGACCCTAATTAGCAAATAGTTTTATCATTAGATACATCATTTGCCACACAAAAGAATAGGGATATGTAACTGAATCGATTTCCCCAACTATTTTTAATGGCTATGAGGTGTTTTTTTTGACTGACAACCCAGGCAATGGTGGTAAAAACACTAATCCACCAGAGGACCTCTGCAGGTGATTAAATAAGGCACAAAAATGTATATTTTTCTTGAAAATTTACCAGAGTAGAAACACTTACTTTATAAAAAAAATTTATAACGCTTAATAGGTATAGTAATTATTACTTAAGCATATTACTAAACTATTTTTACCCCTGTGTGTAACAGCACCTGAAGCATTAAGGGCCTGATAATTAGTTAATGTCCCGGAAAAACATTGTGAAAACACACACTCACACACAAACATACAAAGCAGTGAACTCTGAACGGTTCCTTAGAAGATATGTAATTGCGTTACAGATAGTTTAGCCTTAACTGGTGTGTAAAAATTTATAACACATAAGACTCACAACACAAAAGCTACACAACACAAAACTCACATAATAGTTCTTGTTTATGTTTTCCTCCTAGTCATAGCACTAACGAGGTGGGGAATAACATGTTTCATGCTGATAAGCGATGCCCATCCCTGCCCTGCTCATAACTGTGTAGTGAAGATGTAGCATCAGTTAGTGTGTTTATAATAGCTTAATGCGAATGTAGCCGAAACCAAAATGGATTCAGAACAGAGAGACATTGCCAGTTTGATTGCTAAGTTTATTGCTGCAGGTAGGAATCATGGCTTTAACCAGACCTACTGTATTCATATGACAGTGTGTTTGTTTTTCCTGAGTCCTGATATGGCCAACCCAATTACTGTGCCTGTGTGTACATTTCTTAGAAGTATTTTGTGCATAGAAATTAGTCTGGTAGTGGGACTGGGCTTTTTGATGGTTTAATATTTATGTGGTGATTAAATATTTTTAACTTGCATACAAATATATTTCATACTAATAAATAATTGTAATAATAAATCATTACATAAAAACGTAAATAAACTTTTGAAATGTCCCCACTCTTTTGGGACAGGAAAATAGTGTGATCATATGTAGTGACATCTATTTCTGAGTATATTTTTAACTTAGTGCTCACAGCCACATGATGTAACATGCCCCTTTCTTTTCTTATTTTTGCATTCCCACAGCTTCAGACTCAGATAATAACTATGAACTATTGATGGCAGGAAAACAGTATCCCTCCATTAAGGAGTTTGCCTCTGCTATTCCTAATCACCTGCTGCTTGGGTCTCTGCTTGAGCATTTGTGCTTTGTGTATGAGAGAGACCCTGCACAATCTCGTATGCTGTTCAAAGGTAAGGTCAATAAAATAAAAAACATTCCTGTTTTGCTCTGCTATTTACAAGGTTCCTAAATAAAATAGAATTTAAATCTTTGTTTAAAATTTTTAAATCTTTAAATCTTTTAAATCTTAAGTCTTTGTGATACATCAATTACCACACAAAAGAATCATGATACATCATTGAGTAGATCTTTTTCATAGTCTGTGACTAGTGTCTACTAGTAACTACTATCAGTACATATTTCTCAACAGCAACTTTAAAGCTCTTCTGTAAGTCACTCTGGATACAGACGTCTGCCAAATACCGTAAATGTAAAAAGTTAATGTTCTGACAAAATGACCTTGTTTTTAATTTGCTTAACTTCCACAGGCTCCACGCCCCCTATGACTCAGGATAAGCCATATGGGAAGGAATTAATGTAATTTATAATGTAATTTGTCTGTGTATGTATGCAAAAGGACATTATATAGTTTTAATTCAGTTGCGTGACCGCAAATAGATTTTAAATCTGTCTGTTTTCAAATGCAGCCGTATTAGCTGTGTGAGATTATTTTGATTCTCTTTAATGTTTATAGTTCCTAATTTAAACCAGCATCACAGTTCCCCTAATGTGAATAAACTAGAAAAGAATTAATAATTAACAGTATTTTTGTGAATTTTTCAGATTTGTATTTATTTATTTTTTTTATGATTTTTTTTTTGTCCTGTTTTAGTGATTGGTCAGCGACTAGCAGCAATGAACCTCCTCTCCCCCCTGGCTGTCAGTGATGAGTTCAGCACAGTGAGACTGCAGCACAGCCGGGCCTTCGCTGAGCTCCTGCATGCAGCCAGTTCATCCCTGTTTCCGCAGGTAAACCCAGTAATGTAAACAGCTATCACTTAAGTTTTTTTTAGATTCTAAATAAGAGATTATTTTAGGTTGATTTCTTTCATTGTTTCTTAACAGAATCAAAGGTACCTAAATGCTGATGGGCAAAACCCTGTGCTAAGGTGAGATGATCACAGTCAGGTCCATAAGTATTTGGACGGTGATTTATTTATTTTTGCTTCCCTATTCCACCACAAACCATTTGAAGTGAAGCAATCAAGATGACATTAAAGTGTAGAATTTCTCGAACAAAAAATGTTGCTGTAACAATTTAAGAATTTATATATAAATATGTACATAGAGTAAATCAATTAGTGTCCTTTTTATTTCAGAACAAAAGATGGCCTGTTTCAAACCTCTCGCTACCTCAGTGAATTCGAAGAAATCTCACCACTGGGCAGAGGATCATATGGAAAAGTCGTTAAGGTGTCGTAATCTATGAGATGCATTATATTGTGGTTTCTAATTATAATTTTTTTTTATGCTTCAGTGACATTTGTTGACAATGTTTTCTACAGGTGAAAAACAAGTTGGATGGACAGAATTACGCTGTAAAAAAGATTCTGATCAAGAATGTGACGAGGACCGACTGTATGAAGGTAGAGGAATATTCTAATATATTATAGCAGCTTTAGTTTGTCATGGATATCTATGAATGTTTAGAAATGTAATATGTAAAATTGTTCAAACGATTTGTTGTAGGTTTTACGGGAGGTTAAAGTTCTCTCCAGTCTTCAGCACCTAAACATTGTCGGATATCACACTGCATGGCTGGAGCATGTGCAACCTGCTGTGAAGAGTAAGTCACTGAAATTAAGTATGCATTTTAAAAACATATCTGCACATCTCATCTTGCACAGTTTCTGCAACTCAGGTTTTCTGTATACCATCGCTTACCAGTAGAATAGTGTAACACAAGATATTTAATGTTGGCTCTGTAGTATAAAATTTTGAACTGGAAGTTTGAAGTAATTGGATTGTTTCATTGGCCCATAGTCCAAATACATGCAGATTAAGACCATTTCTCTGATTAACCGTGAGAGTAGTTGTATTACTGTATATATCTGAATAGCTAGGTTTAGCTGTAGACTGAGTGAGTGCCGTGGCTAACCACACCAGTGCCAATATTCAATGCATAACTGCATGATTGTATGATGTTTAAATAAAAATTCTATAAACAAGATATTAAAATTAAATAGGTGAACATTTTAGACAAGTAGATATGGCGGAAATTTGTGTTTATATTTGCTTAGCTATTAGGAATAGATCCCAAACAAGATACGCTTACAGGCAGCCTGTTAGATGGTTCACAACGACTTGCACATACTCCTTAAAAGGTCCTTGTATATATATACATATATATATATATATATTCCAAGAATATATGGAACACATATATTCAGTGTTCCAAGAATATTCAGTGTTCAGTGTTCAGTGTTCCAAGAATATA
>JAOVVA010000054.1:16665975-16684479 GCA_028565275.1 Leiocassis micropogon
TATATAAAAAAACATTTGTTACAGTGAAGTACATGTTTGGCTATAACATCTTTTCATTGTTGTTTTTAGGTATCAGACAGTACCGACTCCGAATCTTCCATAAGCGACACTAACAGTTTGGAATCCCAGAGTGTATTAAGGTATCAAAGTAACTTTTCCTCTTCACTACAATCTATTTATCTTCATCGACTCTACATCTGCATGCTACATAATAAAAGAATAACAAATAACAATTACAGGTTTCTTTTTTCTTTTTCCAGTTCCAAGCCAGAGAGCCTCCTCTCCTCATCAGCCTCGACAGAACAAGCTAATTCACTCACTCAGCACATCTCACACCCGGCTCTCACACCTACACCTGGTGCAGACACCCAGACACTGGCTAAGCCAGCAGAAGTAACACCTGGTATTCAGGCAACCTTAACAGAGGCGTTGGGTCAAGTGAAGACTACGACAGAGTCCACACTGAGCAATCACAGCCTCACCAAGCAGGTGAATGATGAACCCCCATTACCAAATGGACCTAAGATGAAGACGGAGACCGTAAACGGCTCAAACGGCAAAGAAGACATGAAAATACGTCAGTCAGACAAACCCAGCTCTTGGGAAAGACAAAGATCAAATGAGCACCAAGAGCATGACCGAGATTTAAAACAGGCACATGGTTCTACTGCCACAAAGGACAGAGATAGAGACTATAAGAGCCATCGGAACTACAGAGAGTTCAAGGCCAGGAGCAAAGAACGTTCTAGGTACGGTCACCGGCCAGAGAGGGAACATTATCCACGTAAGGAGCGTTCCCGCAGTCGCCACAGAGATAAATCACCAACTCGACACTGGAACAGCTATGCGCACCACCGCCGTGACCACCACTACAAAAGAGGCAGAGAGGAATGGCCGCGGGAGTGGGAACATGACAGGAGATACCAGACCTCACACCGTTCTTCAAGTAACTATTATAAAGAGCCAGGCTGGCACCGTACACGTGATGATAGCCGTGACAGGTGGCACTACAATGGCGAGCAGAGCAGCAATAGAGCAAAACCCCAATCACCACATTCCGTCAGCCCCTCACCCCGGCGCGGCACCAGACAACGCAGTTTGTCAAGTGAAGACAGCACATCGGAGGAGCGCAGGGTGAAGAAATACAAAAAAACTAAGAAGAAAAATAAAGATAAGCACAGGTAAATAAACATTTTTTTTTCTTCTGTTCTCTATGCTTTGCAACACAAAGAACTTTCACTATTTTAAATAAGTTTTACTTGCCTGAAATGTAAGTTTCTGTAACTAATATCGTCTACGTTCTGCAGAAGTTCTGAAAGGGAAGTGTCTGACAAGCACCAGGACAACAGCTCTAGTCGACACAAAAAGAATAAAAAGAAGAAGAGGAGGCATGACGAGGAGGACGACAGACATCACAGAGAAAGGCGGTCCACCCTCAGCTCAGACAAACATGATTGCAAAGGCAGGAATGGCGAGGAGAGGAGGAGCCATAAGCGTCAGCGCAGCTCCGATCGAGACGTTTCTCCTCACCATGCCAAGCGGTCATGCACTGAGCACCAGCGCCAGCTCAGTAGCCAGTCAGGTATGCAACATAAATGTTTTTTAATGACTATTTGGTTTGATGTAAAATTTTCATAGATACTGAACTTCTTGTTCACGTGCTGCAGATAATGGCATAAACCATTACAGTGGATATGTCCAAGGATTCTGTCATAAAGAAATTGATGCACAGGACAAATATAAAGACCTGAACCATACTTCCTCAAACAACAGCAGGAAGATAGTCTTATGTGGAGGAGAACCTGCCATGACGGGCCCTCTGCCGTATAGATGTAAGTGGATTGCATGTTGTTCTTTGGGAATTAATGCATGTTTTTTTTATTTACTTACTCTCACAATGTCCGACAAACAAACTAAAGCAACACTCTGTTTTTCCCACAAAAAACAGTGAATTTTGGAGGCCTACCCCACACCTAAGGTGAGATATTGATCGTAATATCGTAATAAAATAAATATTTAGGAGTGTCTGAATATTGGAGGAATAAATTAAGATCTTGTTACTTTACATTTAATTATAAATACTGTTTACTCAATATGTTTTTCTTTTATCTTTTACTCCTTAAGGTATCGGAGGACAAGGAAAAACTCTACACTTTCTAAATATTGTAAAGGTGTAACATGGAATGTTTTTTTTTTTTTCTACTCAAAATCTAAGATTTAAAATTAATTAATCAGAGTTGGTTATATGACAATAGTTAAGAGAAAAAATGGAGGAAGATCTTGCGGTTCTGGCCGAGCTTGAGGTGGTGGATTCTTTTCTCACTAGAACACCCTCTGTGGAGAAGTCATGGCCTGTAGGTGTCGAGTGTTCTTATGATCGCTGAGATTCCAGGAACCTGGCGCCCAAGGTCCTCACCATTTCCCTGACGTACTCGGTTTTACAGTTACCCCTGGGTGCCATGTTCCCAGGAACACACAGATGGGAAACATCCTCGGCGAACACAGAGCTAGTGGCCACAACTTCTCCACAAAGGATGTGAAAGTTCTATTGAGAGAAGAAAGCGACTTACCAAGAAGAATTAGTGAGGCCGTGTAGATCCGCCGCTGCAAGTCTGACCTGAACCGTGAACGAGGTCAAGATCTTTCTCCAGTTCTTCTCCAACTGCTGTCATATAACAACTCCAGTCAGGTGACAATTTGTGTTGAAGATGGTCATGGGAAGACGTTCAAATCTAAGTATGTTTCAAATTTTGAGTAGATGTTTCAGATTTTGAGTAGAAAGAAACATTGCATGTATAAAGTTAATCCAGTCTTGGTCTCTTCTATTTGGACATTGTAAAGGTGCTTTATTCAAAGAAGACATACTGTATTTTTCTTGCAACAAAAATGCTTTAAAATTTTTTTAGGATTAAGGATTTTTTTACCATGCTGTACAGCTGAACTTTGAAGAAAATCTCAATGAAAAATGTAAAAAATAAAAAAAAAAGAAAAGTAAAAAAGAATATTAATTAATATATATACACTTACACCGGAATAAGAAGCCTGGAGCTTTAACATCACAATTGCTGCTCAGACATAGACTCAGGACTTTCTCACTTGTGAAGATGATACACATTCTCCCTTTAAGGACATCTACCTGGGAATGATGAAAAAGTGAACTAAAATGCTGCATAAAAGTGGAAAGACTGTTTCCCGGCTGCAAGCTATGATGTCACCATTTTCACGTTTCTGTTTAAAATCTCAACGGGACAGATTTTTTTAGTGCTTTGTGCGCACTTATACACAGTTAACCTGGACACACTTGACATTTTCTTGCCTACTTTCCCCATTTTTTTGTAATTTCATTTAAATTTGAGATCTGCAGAATCCATCTAATGGCATTATACCGACTTTCAAAATTTTCTTCAAAAATATACATTGCATTATATAATGTATGGCTGTGGATTATTTTGTGTGTATGTTTTTAACCTTTATTTTCCTTTTAAAAATACTGTGAATTTAAGTTCAACTGTACTATCAGTTATTTGTTTGCAATCCTGTATCAGGAGTTCAGTATCAACACTTCTTTTAGAAAAACCACTCAGCATAATGTAGGCCATGTTCTAAAATATTTCCCTTCTTTGATAAAAAAAAAAGTAAAAATGGTTATATTCAAATCCTACATTTACTGTAGCATGTCAAAAAATCTATGTTGTGCATTCTATATTAATCGAGAGGGAATAGGCCTTAATGTCTACAATTGTAATATTTTCTCAGTATGTTTACAGATTTTTGTTGGGATGAATGGACATGTATGTGAGGGTTGGTTGAGTGTTTGGCTTTGTACAGGGTGAGCTCTATTCTCGCCTTTTGGATAAAAACCTAAAAAAAAAAAAAGTTTTGTCTGTCTTTGCTGTGCAACATTTAAAAGTGGCACTTTGGAACATTAATTCTTACAATTTTTATATATCAGTTATTGAATGTCACACAGTAGACATTCATTTCACAGTAGCCCTATTAACGTTTAGTGTTTGATGTTCTGGTTTTTTTATTCAGTTAATTGATTTATTTTATTAATTGTAAGCATTGTTCACTTTGCCTCCATCACTAAGCTTTTTCCCTAATATAATTTCTTAAAGCGAAATCATAGAACTTGACAAATTACCACTTTTTATTTAAATACTCATAACTGGCATGGCCTATTTAAATTTAAGGCAAAAACATAGCTGCATTTCTTTTACAGAAGAACCAACACAATTCTACATTTTCTTTATTCCAATTACGGGAATCCTGTTACTGTAATTAAGAAGGAAGCCAGAGTTAACTGGTCCTGAGACAATTGGAGTAAAATAAATAGTTTATTATAATTAAATCCAGTAACTAAAGACTGAGTTTCACTACAAAACACTTAAGGCATTACAGTCAAAACAGAAACTTCATTTTCCTATATGACATAAACCAGTTAAAAAAACAATGTATAGTAGTATTGCAAAACTCAATCAGTCCTGCTGATTTTGATCACATTATACATCTGAGATCATGAAATTATTTTAAATAATAGAATAATTAATTCACTTCTTGAAAGCCCTCCCAATGCTGACCAGTTAATTCTGAGGTAAATTAGTGTCAATAAGGTCATAATCATAATAGGAGAGAAATAAGCCAATTTTTCTACAGAATATTAGTAAGAATGTGTGGTCATTACTGCTCTGGACCACTAGAGGGCAGTGTGGTACTGATTGTGCTCAGTAGCCTCAGTGTGTTTCATTCTGGTGCTGAGCCTCAGAAGTGTACGTATATTATGGTGGACATACAGTATGAGAGGAACTATGGGACTATCAGGGCTATCCTAAAAATGTATCCACGTTTAAGAGTGGCACTACAACCAAATGTCCATTTTGTCCATTTCCCTGCAAACAAATGTGGAGTTCTGCAGCTTTTCTGCCGATTACCACATTACAATATGAAGCAACCATTAGGTGTTTTCCTGCTGAGCAGCTTTGATGCTCAGTGTCGAGTTCTCTGTGCCTTGCAGCTAACCTCCTTTAGGTTCTGTATTGATTTAATATGCTCCCCTGTAGATGAGCAGACAATAGACTGTCTATTAGTGATCAGCATGCTGAAAGAGGTCATCCTGCTGTCACTTCTGAAGTGCAACACGCCGCTTTCTGCTCGCCAGCATCTCATAGAAAGGGTCCCTGCTGATGCTGGCCCTGTAAAACATAAGGGACTAATGAATATAGAAAATGCTTGTTATACGGCTTGGGAAATACAGTGCAGTAAGCGTAGCGTTTTTATTCACTACTGACAATAGACAAAGTCACGTTTTCCTAATTGGTATTGAAGGGGTTAAAGAGGGAGAATGGCCCAGGGTTCCCAGCAGGTCGCCACTACATGCTGATACAGCGTTTATTGCACAAACAGTCTGTGTGCACATTGGACGCAGTCACACACTCTGTAACAACTGAGGCAAAGGGACCTTGATACTCATAGGCAGATTCAGATCTGCTGTGTCTATAAAAGTTCAATGTGTCTTTTCTGTTTTGTCCACTATTGCTATGATTAGCTACAAACATTCGCCAGAAATACTTTATGTGACACAGGATGCATTTTAGTTCCCACAGGAAAAAAAGGGACAAAACCAACTCGAATAGCTTTGACTTCAGTTTTATCCATTGGAAATTCCACTATCTCCGAGAGCTGGCCTGTTATACTTATCAGTCCCAGATTGTGGCTTAGTCATTTTACACACCAGTACCTCTGGAACTAGGCTGCAGGCTTCCTTTAGAAGGATCATCACTGAGATAGGAATGTGAAAACGTGCAAGAAAACGTGGGATATCAACTACCAAAACCACCCAGTTGTTAGAGGCAGTCATGCACCCTACCTGATAGATTTGATCCACTCCTCTTTCTCCTCTGGAGTAGGGGCTGATATTCTGTACACCACATGATTCCCCTCCACAACCCTGCCGTCTGCCTCAGTTTTACACGCCTTGATCACCTGACCTTTATGACTTGGGTTGTAGAGCTCAAAGCAGTTCTAAAAGATAACAGAATCTAAGCATTACATTTTAAAATATCATTCTGAAATCATTTTCCTCCATGCCACGATCACTACTAGCAGTGCTTACTGGTTTTCTTGGCTCGTCCACCTCTCTTATGCTAAGGTTCTCCAGTGGAATGATCCCTCGAGGCTCTTTGTCCTGGAAATATAGAAGCAAGTTTATATGGGAGACAACCGCCTGCAGAAGAAGCTGCTACTGTTTGCTTGGGAGCTAAATCTGGATCTCAACATTGGAAAAAAAAAATTTCCTGTCGCTGAGGAGAACATGCAGCAGGGGGCTGATTGCTTTAGGATCGCCCGCTCATTTCTACTGTTAGTGAGCTTTAAACTTGTTTTATTGTGCACTCTTATATGGTACAGCTGTGACAGATTAGTTGTCAAAGGCAGCAAATCGAGGCAAATTCATTTGTACATAAGAGTTACTGTAAGAGTTCATGAAAGATGCCAGGTCTGAACCACGGAAATAATCAATTGACCAGATTAAAAACCTCCCCAAAGTATTCAATGAAAGTATTCAGTGAATCAACATGAAATTATTAATTGTGAAACAGTTGAAACATGAGAACTATCCAAAAGCTGATAAATCTAAAGAACACAAATGAGATCTCTTTTATATTCATTTTATCCCAATTTTCTCTTTATTATTATGTTTGTATTCACTACCATTTGTGTAGCTTTACTTACCGTTGTATATTCAAAGTAATACAAGCAGTTATCTGTCAGAATGAACCATCTCCTTTTCCACGTCTTCACTCGTCCTCCTGTAAGAGGGCAAAAACAACAATGAGAAAATCCTCACTATACTTACATTACCATTCCAAAGTTTGGACACACCTTCAAATTCCAAGGTATTTCCTGACTTTTATTTCTTTCTACGCTGTAAAACAATGCTGAAGGCATCCAAAATATGCAATAATCTCCTGTGAACAGCTGATATGAAGATGTTTCTGCTACTTATGCTCTGTAAAGCCTTCATACTGGCTATAATCTGAGGTGCTGTTAGTTAATTAGTGATTTTTGAGGCTGGTAACTCTAAATAAACGTCTTCCCATCAGCAGAGGTAAGTTTTGCTCTTGCTTTCCCGGTATGAGAGCCAGTTTCATCATGGTGCTTGATGGATTTTGGAAATGCACTTGACAATACTGTTCTTGCAAGCACTATTCCAGAACAGCTGACCATCATGTTTACATTAAAAACTGACTGTTGTTGTTGTTACTTAATAATATAATTCCATATGTATTATTTCACACTTTTGAGCATTGTTCTAGAATGTAGAAAATTAATCCAAACTTGTGTCAAAACCTTTGACTGGTACTGCACATCACCAATAATAACATATAAGATTACTATAGTCCCATCGAATGTACTAAGTACTAATAGTGGTACTACTGTACTAGTCTATGTTTTTGATAATTATCTGTTAAGTTAATTTAAGAAATTTCTTTAGCAAAAAATGGTTAACTGTAAATGCATTATAAACTTTACACTAACTTTACATGAGATGTCTTAAAACAAAATATTATTTGAGACTACAAAATGATGGGAAATGACTAAAATGATACCCTGGATCAGATTTGACCTCAGTCAGGTTTAACACATGACTCAATATCAAAAAAATCAAAGATCTCAGATTGTTAACAGACTGATTTATGTCATATATTGTTTGTAACATGCTGTTTGTTGTAAAGAGATTTACAAAGATTATCTATAATAATATGCACATCCTTAATAAAATATGTTAAACATAAAACATTTTAAAAAAGGTAAAAGAGTCTGCCTCTTTGTAGCTCAGTGACCGGGAGAAAAACTGAAAAACAGAAAAAAACTGCAGCAGAGTGTAATTTAGCTGTGGTATAAAAAAGCAGGATTTGGTTTCACTGGAGTAAAAGTGGCACTTAATATGAGTGAAGTGAAAAGCGGAAGTGGGAAAAGTCAATGGATGTCCTCAGAGAGAATCCAACAGCTGCAGGCAAGCTGTGCCTCTCTCAGCTGAACATGCTTCACTCCCAGTAGTGTGTTGTTCATGGGAGAATGCGTTCCACCAGATTTACAAAATGTTTTACAAACTGTTGTGCCTGTTTAAGCCTACGTCACATTACTGTATACTTCTATACTTGTAAAAACAAGACAAAACAGCTTCCATGGAGCATTATTCGAGACAACATGGGTTGACTTGCCCAGCTTCAGCAGCCACCCTTCCCTGTCTGGATTGAAGAATGTGTGCGTCAGATCATTGCCATCATCTTCAGGGATTTTGAAGGGCTCGTTTTTAATGCTTTCGTATAAGTTCTGCATGAAAATTAGACAAAAGTTAGCTCACATTCACATTTCTTGCTTCTTATCATTGCTACTCCATGAGGCTCACCTTAAGCAGCTCCTCGGGCAGATCACCACCTTCGTTGATGCCGCGGTTCATTGAGATGAATCTCTCAACCGTGGGCTTGTCCTTCACATTGGGGTTGTGCAGGCTGGTATTGAGCATAATGATGGAGAATGACAGGACGTAGCACGTGTCTGTGAAGTGAAGATACTTTCAGTCATTTTAATTAAGAGCTCTTGCAAACCCAGGGCCTGAAGGATTATCCAGAGAAAACAGAACTATCTTTGACCTTTGAGAAAATGTGAAAACCAACCAAACACAAAACATTTGATGAATTTAGACAGCATATTCTTTGTTCCACTCCATTTCATTAATCTTGAACCTGTATGGACAAACCTCCTAATGGATTGGCATAGAGCAGCCTACTTGTCTAAATAAATGATGGTTCTTCCTAGCATGTTGGCCTTTTTCTCCTGCCAAAGTATTGCATTTTGTAGAGCTTCACCCCGTTTCTAAGCCAACATCAGCACTGTTTAATTCAAAGGGATTTTTACACTCTTTGGAGATTCCACTTATTCATTCTTTATTTAAAAAGGGGACTGTAATTAGTGTTTTTGTACAGTGTTAAATTACCCATGTCATGTCTGAAATGACTGTAAGAAGGTCTGTTATTAAGCGACTTTAATGATCATGGGTGTCATTTGACATTTTAATGACATGAGTTCTTCCTTAACTGGTCTGTTAACATTAGGTTCTAACCTGAGGACTGGAAGACACCTGGGTTGCAAAGGCAATAACGCGATGCGAAAGCTTCCATCATCCTGTCAATCTTCTGAGCCTCACCCGGGAGTCTGAAGCTCCACAGAAACTGCCTGACAGAGAGAGGGAAAAAAAAGAGGTCAGTTGATGACAGCTAGCATATTTGTCATCTTTTCTTCTGGAAGATATGACAAAAGTGGCTAAAATTAGTCATATAATCAATATTTTCTGTTTTGCCAAGGTATATGTTAACAGAAGGTTTTCAAGCATGTGCTGTTTGTCTACACAATTTAATTCATGAAGGTGTTCAATATCAGATTCAATTACAAACATTACGACATGAGAAAACAGGCTGCTCACCGTAAAGCTTGCACCAGGTTGAGGTCTGCAAATTCATGAAGTTCTACAAAGGCCTGCAGAACGCTTATGTTGAAATCATCCCTAAAGATAAAACAAAAGTCAGTTATGCTCTTAATGAATGTTTATGAAATTTGCTCGCAGCTTGAATCAATTAAATGTGTGAGATATAAAATGAGTGGTATTCAGACACACAAAAGCAAAACAACATTTGCGAAAGGAGCCTGTAGACTTGGGTCAGTAGCCCTGCCTCTATTGCACATGGGCACAATAAATCACCTAGGTGAGAAATAAAACCCAATTGACCGTTCTACAGCAGCTTGAACACACACCTCTGACTTGGCTTGCATCCAACTGTCCAAATTGTACCTTCAACCTCTGATGATCGGTTCAGTAACAGATAATTGATCTTTGCAAACACAATTAGCATTACCTGCCAAAAGTGATTCATTCATTATTGTCCACTAACATAATGGGAAGTCAAATCAACAATTAAGGGACTTTACAAAGGACACATTCCTTTGCAGAGGAGATGTTGATTTAGATTAATTGCAAAGGTTTGACTACAATTCACCCAAAGCTGGATATAAATCTGAACCAAATATCTACATTAAAATAGCCATGTTCATGAGGCAAGCCTGCAAATTCCATCTTTAATGTGATATTAAACGTTGCTAAACATGCTAATCTTCTGGAGTCATCTGGAGATGAAACATGACCTAGACGATAATTATATCATATTAAAAATTTTAATATAACGCTTGTTCTTATATTGCTCTATCACAAGGATAACATAATAGAAAGGGATTTGTCTTACTTTACTCTCATACTCAAATGACGTTACACACATTTCTCTAGCATAACATTATCGGCTACATCATTTCTGTAGGTCAGGACAATATTCTTGTATTTTAGTATATATGACCTTTCACATCATTTTACTGCAACTAAAAAAAAATGTTTTAGACAAATGAAGGTGGCGCAATACTGAAAACTGACCGGTGTGAATATTTAAAAAGCAATTTTCTGTAGGTCTTGGTGTAAGGTGTGGTACCATATTATAATATTATAAGAACCATATTATGGAGCCCTATATGTTAGGGACTGGGTTGATGAGCTGACACAAAAGGGATATTTTAATCTGTATTGTTGCAAAACAAGAAGGAAAAAGAGGAAAACAAGATTTTAAAAAATATGTTTTGCTGATAAAATGCTGACACATACCTTTCCCCTAAATAATCTCCGATGACTGTTTTATTTAAGCCCTCTCCTTTGTATAGGAACTGTGCAATGTCCTCAGGTGTGTGTTGCAAAAGGTCATTGTCCAGAAGAAACAGGATACCCTAAAAATGGTACATAGCATTTTTATATAATAATAATAATAATAATAATAATAATAATAATAATAAAAATAGTAATAATAATAATAATAATAATAATACAACATATTGGTGACATCATTTAGTACCTTTTTAGGATCCATATTAAATTTCTTTCTTCCAATAGCCATCTGCTTATTTCTCTGAGTGGTCTTTCTGTACAAAAAAAACAGATAATATTAACTAAATATTAAGTGAGTATTACATATTAAGGAAGGAATGACAGTAAAGTGTATAGCTCGTGGTCAGGTGCACATACGTCTCTCCTATGCAAGTTAAATGTTCAATCTCTGTCATCACTTCGGCAATTTCAAACTTTAACCGCTGGAAGAGAGAGAAGACAATAGGCCATTACGAAACAAGTGATTAGACACTGTTTTATGTGATTTAAATCATGCCTACTTCAATGTCATCCAGTAATTCTTTTTTTCTTCGTCGAATGTTAGACAGTTCATCTCTTTCTACTAGAGAGAGATCTTCAGGTACTAAAAGAAAGAAAGGAGAAAAGTCATCGAAATGAGAGAAAACAGAGACAAGTCAAAACAGTCCCCTGATCAATAATGCAGTGAAGTAATTAGCTGTTATATTTTAAGATCGATAGTAAGCTTTTTTCCACAAAGTATCAGGTGACAGTAATTGAAACATCAGAGCGGTTGGAAAGGTCGGAAGTGCCGGCACTGTGTGGAATATTGCTAGACAGAGTCTGAGGAAACTAAGAGCCATTCAATTACCGTAACTAAGGAAGCACGGAGGTTCATGGTCAAATAAGGCAGGAATAATTTTGCTTGTGCCACACTTCACACACACACACACACACACACACACACACACACACACACACACACAAACACACACAAACACACACAGTTCTATATTGAATATAGAAAAATCTGAAATGCTAAATTTCTTTTTAAATTATTGGACATAATGCAGTTCTGCCATTCTAGACCGTGATTGTGCTTTGTTATTATGCTAAAAAAGAACATTTGGGAAAGACATGTGAGGTAACATGGAATGTCCTGCTGTTGTCTCCATCTACCTCTTAACAATAGAGGGAAAGTAGGCATTTAACAAAACAGAGTTTAACATTCCCCAAAGGCTTATCTCTGACACATGCCGATTTCATTTAACCTTAACTACTTTTCTTCGTTTAAGAGGCTTTATTCAATCAAAATTAGAGGTCATGTGTTCATTACACAATAGGATGCTTAGTTGCGTAACATGCCTAGGGTATAAAGATGTGCCATTTACTCGCAAAACAGTGCTTGTGCTTTTAAACTTGAAATAAAGGGGGGTAATAACGTAATCAGATCTTTTGGTCTAATCTGCTGCACATGATGTCTGTCCTATGACTGACATACCAGATTGTAGATCAAATCTCTGTTGGATAAGAAAATCAATTTACCTGCTTTAATGATCACTTACACAAATGAAAACTACCCTGAGGGTATATATTTTTTATTTTAAATGGAAACTTCAATGACTTCTGGTTGATATTGTGACATGATGCCAAACCACAGTGAGTGATATAGAAAAGTATAAACCACATAAAACGTATTAGTATAAAGATACAGTATTAGCATCCAGAAACAGGCAATCCTGCTTTATACCAGCCCTGGAAAAAAAATCATAATTGTGTAATTACATACCAATTACACAACAGCAAGCTTCATAAGAAAAAGATGCCCAATTATAAATGTTAAATATGTTAAACAATGAATAAATGAATGAATGAATGAACTACAATACAATGAACAATGTTGGTTTTAGATCTCGAGGTGAAATGCAATTGGATTCTAGCCCAGTTTATAATCTTCTTATCTAAAACCAAACATTGAATCAATGTCTTTAATAAACCGCACTGCAGGTTCTCAATCCTCTAACCACTTTCTCACCCTAAATCTCAGCATTATTACACTGCCTTTAATTAATTATTTCCAAAATGATTTACTAGGATTAAAGACAGCGTCATGTGTGAGATGGACAGCGTCTGCACTATCAGGGGATATGGAGTAATATACTCTGTCAGTTCCGGTAAGAGATACACAGTGAGTGAGGTAATTCTTGAACGGCTAATGTTGGCAGCGGATTGGTTGATCTCACAGGGGGTCACGTTCACGGCCAAGATATGAAACCTGAGTAATCCAATACGATGTCAAATTGGATTGATGAAAGCAGCCTAGATGAAAGTGTTCGGCTTGGAAGATTCTCCTGAGTCCTGTTCTGCTCTTATGTGATACTGGGATTGCTTTTCTCAAAACAGATTTATTGGTTCGCTGTAAAATCCACTGTTATTCTGACTGTACACGCTCCAATTAATTTAGAGAGCAACGTACAAATACAAATGTTTATCTTGTAGCGAATTTGTGTTTGTTCAGCAGCACCTGTGTTAGATGCCGATGCACTCAAAAAGAAATAAAACAGATGGACAGGAAAAAGAGCTTAGTCTCTGTATAAAACACAGTCTGCAGTTCCTGATTCTCATGTCACTCTTTTTTTCCCTTAGAACCAACATGTTACAATGAATGCATAAAAATGCATTTTTTGTGGATATTTTTGATGGTATGTGAGTGCTCTTCTCAGGACATACAGTAGTGTGAAAAGTCTTGAGTGATCTCTCATTTCTTCGAATTTTGCTTCCAAAGAGCCAGACTTTCTGGTAGTTTCCATGAAGTCTTGTGGAACCATCCTCCATGCTCCAATTTGTTGCCTCTCATTATCGGTCCAGTCCGTGTACCTGACCAGTTTCAGAGGAATGCTTTTTTTTCAGAGGAATGTCTTATTAAGCCACACAGTGTTAGTAGTTAGCACTGTCGCCTTGCCTTCAAGTCCTGGGTTCGATTCCCACCTCGGGTCTGTGTGCATGGAGTTTGCACGGTCTCCCCGTACTCAGTGGGTTTCCTCCGGGTTTTACGGTTTCCTCCCACAGTCCGAAGACATGCAGGTCAGGCTAATTGACGTTCCCAAATTGCCCATAGGTGGTCCTTTGGAGATGGAAATGGAAATCCACTCCAGGATCCTTGCCAAGAAAACCCTATGGATAGCATCTAGGAAGGTCTGACTTGCTATAGTCCATGAGATCACGAAGAGTTGAATAAGACTTAACGATTAAACAAAACAAACCCACACAGTGATCTATCCATCATTCAAAAATCATCTTACTTAAGGCCTAAACCAGTGAGAAACAGGTGCAGATGATGACAGATGATCAGGCTGGTGATCAGTAAAATATTTGTTCCCATTCTTCTTCATTTAATCTACATAATTAATAAATTTAATTTTTATATGAAAGTTGAGTGATGGCTCAAGACTTTTGCCCAGTACTGTAAGCATCATGCACTAGATAATTTCTGAAAAAGATTTTTTATTAAGCATGAGTTTGTTTTCTCTGAATTAAGATTCAAGATTTTAATTGTCATATTTATATACCTGGGTACAATGAAATTCTTATTTAGTCTCAGCCTCTCGAGAATTTATAATAAATAAATTAATTTAATTAACTTTAACAACTTTAAATTAGCATTTAAACATGATGTCAACATGTACAATCTACAGTATTTAAAGCACATTTTACAACTGTTAATATCTGGGCATATAGTAATATATGAACTGTAAAATTATGAAGGGAAAATATGAGCAGAATCTGTTATCAGTGGGGATAGAAAAATACTAAGAAATTAAACTTAAGTAATAAATAACTGAATTTTAAAAGAATAGACATGTAAAAATCTTAAACTACAGTAGCATAAGTAAAAGTATTCAGTCAATTATGTACTCTACAATTAAACATAAATGTGTTATTTTCATATTAAAAACTCAACATAATTATTTATTTAAAAAGTTATTAGCAATACCATTTTGTCTGAAAACATTGTCCAGTATCTGTTAATTTGCTGATCACATGTATAATTATTGATCTGTAATTTGCTAATAATTTAATCAAAAGCATATTTTGTAAATAACCAATATAACTGCATATGGTCATGTAATGTTCATCAATCATATCAATGGAACTTGTGTCAAGTATTTTTTTTTTTGCGTTACAATATACTGTTTTTACTTCAGCATATTGACTACTGTCATCACTTTCATATGATTACTAGCATTTATAAAACCTGGACTATAAACTTATTAAGGCAAATTAATATGATCAATCAAAAGCAGGACAAAAGACAGAAATGCCTCGGTCTTGTGACTGGTCTTTTTCTCAAGACAGAGAGAAAGGCTTATTGTACCAGACAAAAACTGTACCTCATTTTCTTTTTACAATTACCCCCTGTAAGAATCAAGAGCTAGGACAGAACCCCTTGTCTTTACCTATTTTCTCTCCGAGAATGAAGACATTACAGCCACACAAAAATGTGTCACCTCACTTGTCTTCATCTCCTGCCGGGAAAGCATCTTAAAGGCCAGTGTTCCCATTAAAGCAGTTCCATATGTGCTACACAGACAACAAAAAGCTCTTCACATACTCCTTTGCCTCTTTTTTTTTTCAAATACATGAAAAACCCTCACTGGCACTAATTCACAGGCTTCAAATGATAATGTAGTTGGTAGGCAAATGCTGTTTTGCCGTCCAAACACAAATTCCCTATTTAGTGAAGATATTGGTATGGTTTCGATACAGACTTTTCCAATAGAAATGTAACCATTTATAAGGGTTTACATCTTTAAACAAACCAAAATGGCTGAATTATGCTTTTATATGTGATGAAAAAAAGTATAAAGACTATTCAAATTGCAAATTGTGAGTGTGCGGACCCTGGTTTAGGTCAACAGAGACACTCCCTATAATGAGTATTAATGAGGTGATGACCCCTGCCTGGTCTCATCTAGTGCCAGACGGCACCCTCAGGAGAGCCAGACAAGAGTGGCATTGAGTTTGCAATAAAAGCCCAGATCGATGCCAAACTTCACTAGAATGTGCATTGGTGCAAAAGCCTAGTTGTAACCATGAGCTGTCACTGAAGCCATACTTTATTTACACATTATAAAGAAAACGAGGTAGTTTGGCAGATTGCCCATGAAGAACAGTCCTAATTCAGAGCTTCCCTTTTTCTACCTTTCAAACTCTAGCCAAAGAAAATGGAGGGAAGTGCTTCCAATTGGGTTTTCCCATGGCCAAATAAAACACTAACTCCTGCAAATAAAAGAGTCTTGTTCACTTTGACTTCACAATTCATCAGATGCTAACACACACATATACAGTACAAGCGGCAGCATGCTGATAAAGCCATTCAGGTCTCTGGAGATATGAGAGCAGGATCACATGTTGAGTGGTGAGGTCAGTTACAGGAAAATGTGGACAATAACATCATAAAAAGGCTTGCATCTAAATAAGTATTATTTAAACGTGTAATTAAAAATCTGCATTGGGGTAACTTATAAGGGATGATGTATGCTGTAATATAAAACTGAATTAGTTGTAGCCTACTGTTAACAAAATACTACAAATGATGATGTTACTGAAACAACACGATATACAGAGATTATACAACTGTAAATACCCTAATAAATTTGTTAGTCAAAAAAAGGTGTCATTCAGAGTAAACTGTATAGCTACGTTGCTTGAATCTAATGCTATCAAAATAAAAATAGTCCTTATTTGTTTACTCATCGAATGCCATGCTCTTTAAAAACAAGCTTTAAAGATAGACATAAAAATGATATACTGAAATCTGTGCTGATAATCGTCTCATCATCAGAAAATCCCACAACTTATCTGTAACTCCTAATACTCAGAAATGATGATAGACTTTCCAACAGATTTTGTAGCGTGGGTGCATACACGTGTTTCTTCAACCACAAAAGCTTTAGCGATGTTGTGTTCAGCTGTTCAGTGAGGTTACGGTCAGGGTTCTGTGCAAAACACTCAAGTTAATCTCTACTAACTTTGGCTAACCAATGTCATGCTTGAGCAAAGTCAGGTGCTAATGATGGGAAATTTTGAAAAAGAATGACGTTTGTTTGATGGTCGTTGTCCACATACTTTTGCCCAAACAGTATATTTTTATATGACCACATAGCTTGATATCCTGACAAAAGGACTAATACTGGAAGTTTTCATGGTCACAGACATACAACATATTGAAATCATATCAGCATACCTACTGCAGGGGTTCTCAAATTTTGGCAAACCAAAGAACTTTAAATGAAAAAAATTAATTCCAAGGACACCCTAGGACATGTTTATTTTACCAATTTAATATTAGCCTCATTATTTTATTTTGTGTAGCAATCCATCGCAGGGCACACACACACCAAATCGGGCAATTTAGGAACGCAAATTGTCTTTGGACTTTTGGAGAAAACCTGAGTACCAGGAGGAAACCACCAAGCACGGGGAGACGCAAACATGCAAACTCCATGCACACAGACCCGAGGTGAGACTAGAACAGGGATAACCACTATCGTGGGCTATCGTGATGCCCAGGTCCAAGCCGACAGTATTTATTGCTCTACTTGTTTTTCAGTTTGTATTTCGGCTGAATTCACTTTGAGAACCACTGGCTTACACAACAGATTCCTAGTTCCTAGACATAAATAACCTTATTTAATAACTTACACAACAGATTATTATAAAGCACTTCTTCAGCATGAAGCTCACTGGGTCTTAATCAGTACCTAAAAGGATCTATATAGGTAATAAAACTCTTTTGCAAATTTATTTTGCAAATAATGATACGTTTGTGCCTTTAATGTGCATAATAATAATAATAATAATAATAATAATAATAATATCTTTATTTTATTCATCCATAAAGTAGCATTTACAGAAATGAAACATTTTACGAGAAAACTACCCGTTGTCTTACCTCTGCTGTCCTCATCCATGTTGATGATGGGGAAAGACCTAAAATAAACACCTTATCACAAACACCAAATCCAAACACAAGGTCAGGCAGCCGGTTTATTGACTTTCCGCTTCTCTCACATTTGTGCTCACCCAACTGCAGAGCAACAGTATCCAGCTGACGGTCCGAATGAAGATTCCTCGTTAACGCAAAGGTCAAATTTCAGCGCACATTTCGTCAGTGTTCATGCAGCCTGAACCGCGAGAAAAAGCTGAAAGAGCGACTGAGCCGCTTCATTCAGCCTCGGATACCGGAGAAAGGCGGGGTGACGTCATCCGGTTAACCCCGCCCCCCTGTAGTATCTATTAGAATTGATCCCTTTCACATTTTAAAACTGTGATGTTCTGTACCGGTTCTGTTTATTTAACTCCTGATCAAATTAGAATGTCTTCAAAGCGGAAAAGACTGAAAGAAAATGTCCTTATATATGCTGAAGCACTGCATGTCAACAGGCAAGACAGGCAACTGCTTGGGGCAGGAGGGCTGACAAACTTGTTTATTTTTATAAGATAATGGTGATGAATGCTGTTTGGAGAAAACCCTGCAACTTTTTGCCTAGGACCCCAACAGGCTCTAGTATCACCTCTTCGTATGAGGATAGTGGGGTCTCATAAGGTTAAGTCGTATCAATACTGAATCTATTTAACAGTCCCCCTTTTTTCTTAGACCATCATATTGTAACAGACATATTTTCTATGGTTTGCATTATTATATGTTTTGGTCAATATTATGTATGAAGAATACTAAATACATTATTGTTAATATGGTAAAAGAGTTATAGAACTAGTTG
>JAOVVA010000054.1:16684579-16700748 GCA_028565275.1 Leiocassis micropogon
ATACTGTATTTAGCCTGCTTTACTTTATCAGAGATGTTCTATTTAGTGATTTATTTAGTGATTTCTTGATTCAACAGATCTGGCTTGATTCAATCAGTCCTGATTGTGGTGAGTGTAATTTGATTCAGCTTTCCATAAATCACAGTTTATCTTACTTTTTCACATAGGACCAGGTCAATTCGGGCAGCTTTTTCCCCCTTAATAAATGTAATCATCATTTAAAAACAACATTTTGTACTTACGCGGATTAAACATGCAGTGTCATTTGGATTTTTGTGCTAATTTGCTGTGGAGGCTTGTGAATACAAGAATAACTTCTGTTGTGTCAATCATTAACTACGTCCTAACGGATTCCCAACTGCCTTTAAAGAACACACAACAGCCTTTAAATAGTACATTGGATATGAAATGCTGCTGTCTTATAGAAAGTTGAGAACCTATAAACATACAGATGACCAAATAACTTACCGGAATTTGTGTATTATATGTACAGGTCTGACCAATTCCTGCGTAAGAAGAGAAAGTGATCTCACCTATTACAGTCTGTACTCTGTGAGTCACACATATACTGGGAGCATTCAGAAATCACCTACCACATGCTTTGCCTAAAGTACATCCTTTCCACTGTGTCTTAAAATAGCATCTGTATGTTGGCCTAAGAGCATTTATCATGGATACATAAAATACTTTTAGGGCTGTTTAATCATTTTAGTTCAAGTTACACACCAGTATTACAAAATAACTAAGTTTTTATATTAAAAAATATATAAAATTGTCATGTAAATGAAAAAAAAAGTGCAACAGTTCTAGGAATTACTCCACAATAATGGGAAGTGGCTCTCTACAAACCACACCTTTCCACCCATTCATCACCCAGTCTAGGAAACACTTACGCATATGTAAAGTAGAAGAAAAATTCTCAAGATTTTCCTTCAGTGTGAGTTCATTTTTGACAGCTGGTGATAAATAAATAAATAAACCTGACTTGAATCCCCCAGGAGTCCTAGTGAAGTATTTCCATGTGTTTATTTCATTCTAAAGCTAATTTAAAGGAAAGGACCATGAACTGGTGTGTCACTTCCATCACTTTAATGTGGCACTACATATCTTTTATATTTATGATCATAACCGAATCACATTTGTTCACTACTTTCATTATATCTGGTATGTGTAACCAAGGAAACTACTGTTTTTTTTCAGCTTCTTTTGCTTTAGGTTACATTTACCTTTTTGAATTGTGAAACTGTAAATGATACCATGTAGGCATGCAGATAGTGTGCTTAGTAGCCAGATGATTATCTTTATCTTTATCAAGCTCAAGTGATTTAGCTGCAAAGGAAAAACTTGCTCACTGTCAGCTGTGTACTTTCTTACATTTGTGTGTCAGTCACTTTTTCAATTGATATACGACATCTTAGGATATGCAGTAAGATGCCCTGGTAAGAAAAAGTTAAGACAAATCTATAGTGCACTCACTGCTGCTGCTGTGCCCTGCTATACATAATGTAATGAATATCAGGAGATGCAGATGGTTGGCTATAAGCACTCTCCTGCCAGTGTGGCCTCATTACCCAAATTAAGACAATTAGAAACAACAGTGACTGCATTACGGTCTTTCTCTGTTTGTGAAGCAGCTGTACTAATCTCCTCTAAGCTCTGCTCTTCATTATACTGTTGCATTGTTGCTAACAGCTCTTGAGTTTGGGTCATGCCTGCTGCCAACTTTTCTACTTAGCACTTTTCCCGCCTTATGGGGACTGAGCAACTGAGCCTTCTGCCAATTTTTGTTTATACTGCTACAACACAGCAAATAAGCTTAACTTTTTTTCTTCCTAGAGGCTCAGCATCCGTATGTGCTTTAATCTGAATATGCTTCCAAACCAATTTGGGCGTAATCCATTATCCAACTTTATTCATGTCTGGCAAAATACACAGCTCACCATTCTGTTCTGAAATACAAAAACTCAGGAGCATCAAAACAAGATCAATAATTCATAACTTCTGGAATATAATTTGTTATCCTCATAAGATTGTGTTCACAGTGCCCACATCAACATAAACAATATATCATGTTTTTTTAAATTACACAGCTTAATGGTTAGCACTGTCACCTTGCACCTTCTGGGTCTGGATTTGATTCACACCACTGGTCTGTGTGCATGGAGTTTGCATGTTCCAGCATGTTCCCCCTGTGCTTGGTGAGTTTCCTTCAGGTACACCAATTTCCAAAGTCCAAAGACATGCAGATTAGGCTATTTGGCGTTCCCAAATTGCCCGTAGTGTGTGAATGAGCGTGTGTGTGTCTGTGCCTTGCGATGGATTGGCACCCTGAATCATGCCATAAGTATCCTGAGATAGGCTCTAGGCCCCCGTGACCCTGTATACTGTACAAGATAAAGCGGTATAGACGATGAGTGAGTGAAAATATGCACTCATCTCAAATCTGGGATAAAACCAAAAAGTTGCTACATGGCCGGTTTAAGACTACTAAAAATATGACAAGCAGAAATTACAAGGTAAAGATAAACAAGTGCTGTTAAACAGGTTAATCAATTATGTGTGCACGGGCCTGTGTGCATGGAGTTTGCATGTTCCAGCATGTTCTACACGTGCTTGCTGAGTTTTCTCCAGGTACACCGGTTTCCAAAGTCCAAAGACATGCAGAGGCTATTTGCCGTTCCCAAATTGCCCGTAGTATGTGGACCACCCCTGACGTGTGAATGCTGAGCAGAAGTCCTACCACTGTCGTAAAATGGGAATAAATACAATGGTAATCACCATTGGCCCTAGTTGGGCAACAGAGGTTCCTAGATGGACAGATGGAATTAACATCATGCAAGAAGTATGTCGGGTCATACACATTTAATGGATTAAAAATAACAAAATTGGAATTATTAGCAAAAAACAGTGGATTATAATTTATTATTCAATCTTCTAAACTTAACATCAAGATGAGAATTGGAAAAGGAAGAACGTGACATAGCTGTGAACTGTTATAGGTTACTCGTGTCGGACTACGGTCATGGTCACGAGGTGACTTTGCTCCAGTTACTCTACAGGAAATGATCACATGGAAATACTCTACTAGTTCCAAACCAACATAAGAAATTGAAAAAAGTAGACCTACCATTGTTGCTTAGTTTTTTATTTATTTTAGTTAGTGGTGTGTATCTTGAAGAATTAAAGGAAGAAGGGTTTCATTAAACCGGAACAGTTGTTGAAACTGGTCACTTTGTCACCTTGTCAAAAATGTTAATTTTTTTTACACTAACTGAAGCAAACAAACAAACAAGCAAAACATAAACCACGACAGATGTGCAATTACTGAATTGTGGCTTTGTACAGGAAAAAAGTTCCACTGAAAAACACACATGGAGCGCAAAACAGCAGGAACATTTGACTCTGTGATGTACTGAGGAAAACACAGACTCCTGGGTGGGAATGACATCCTGCATGAGGAACAAAGAACACATCCGCTGCAACTCAGGAAGAGCCTGTTACGGCCACTTTTCCTTTTTTTCTTAAGCACAGAAGAAAGGAAAACAAAATAAAACGCTTTCTCTTTGCGTGCTGTGTGATGTCTGCATTTTTGGACTGACAAAAAATAGCCTATTTTAGAACATTCTTTTAACATACCAGCCATAAATGCTCAGAAGTCATCATAGTGAACCTGAATTGTGTATTGTGTTGGACTAAAAATACAAATGTAATTACACATTTATACAAATTTACCCCTTACTGTATAACCAAATAGGTGTTATGTACTACTGAATTTAAATCTCTTAAAGTTCCAGGGCCCAGAAATGAGATTGCTCATTATGCATACCTCAAAAATTCTAAGAGCAACTAAAGTCTACAATATTTCTAACACACATGAGTAGGATTGCTCACATGGCGAACATTTCTTTTGTTTTAATTTTGCACACAGACCAGTCTTTTGCAATAATAGAAGCACTAATGCAAATTACAGAAACACATTCGATGCAGGTCTACATGCATTCGGGTTGTCAAGTAACACACAATGTTGGCAATTTCCCCCCTCATGCACATATGACTAGTATTTGCATGCTTCTTTTCCTCATCCCTGACTTGTAAATATGGATAGTAGGCTCTGGATGTGTTCTGTGTAACCTGTTCTGTGGCTGAATATAAATTTATGTAAAAACAAACCTGTGATCAGCTTGAAAACAGCTTCACAAGATGAAACAAGGTTAGCCTGAGTTTCCAATATTAGTCTAGTTAAAAAAAAATCTAAGTATTGTTTTTGTTGAAATATATATAATAGTAAAGATTCTGGTATTTATTTTCCTCATATGTTTATTTCTACCTATTAATAGAGGCAGTGGTAGCTGAGAGTGCTAAGGCACTGAGTTCTTGATCGGAAGGTCAGCGGTTCGAGCCCCAGCTCCACAAGGTTGCCGTTGTTGAGCCCTTGAGCAAGGCCCTTAACCCTGTCTGCTCCGGGGGTGCTGTATCATGGCAGAACCTGCGCTCTGACCCCAGTTACACTGGGATATACGAAGAAATAATATTACTGTGCAGTAATTATTATATGTGACAAATAAAGTCTTATCTTAACTTGGAGCTTTTGTTATTTTATCTTTCACTTATGGTTATGCACAGGTTATGAATGCGATGTTTTCTGCACATTCTGCAAAAACTTATACAAATGCTATTTTATACTTATACAAAAATTAGGAGAATTATTCTTTGTAAACCTAATAATAAAAAGCTATACTATTCTAATTCCTAGACAATTTAACATAATTCTTCAGTTTCAAAAATAAGATAATACTGATTGTCAGCTTGTGTTTTTATTAAGAACTGTTCAATGAGCATATACCTAACTTTAAAGGCAACAGGGCATTGAGTGCAAATTTGTGCATATTCCCAAAGGCAAAATGAAGAAGACAAACACATTTAATATACTGAAACAGGACATGCTAGCGTTAACACGAATGTTTAGATAGTGTACTTTGAGATAGGAAAAGTGACTAATAATGCTTTAATAACTTGTATACCCATACAAATGTTGGAGATGTTTTTGCTTGTAATATTTTTTAGTACACACGAGTGACTGAATAATTACTGAATAATTGATTGATCTTTTTATTTATTGATTGTTTGGATGTTAATTGATGGATTATTTGTAAAACAAATGAAATTGTTATATACTTATAGTCATTATGTTTTAAAAAAAAATTTGCCTTAAATTTGTAATTAATAGGTATGCAAACTGTTATTGAAATGTAGTAACAATAGTGCCATCTAGTGGACATAGTAATATACTAATTAATATTCAGGTTAAAGTAACGCAGCTAGACTTACGTTACTAAACATTTGACTGTAGACTTATGTAGCATGTACAGTAATAATTTTCACACAAATGGTTGAAACATTTTTGCAACCACTTCAGGAACATAAAATCCAATGAACAATAAGACGATCGCATTCTGACCCGGAAGACAATTCAGACATTATTTTTAACGGCTGTAACAGGATAAATCCCGCCCCCTGCATTATGATTGGCCCAGTTCACCTAGTTAAACCGTAGGAGTGTGGCCTATTAGCCAATCATCAGCCTCAGAGGGCGGTGTTTTTGGAGTACAGATAGGAAGTAAAACAATAATAATACAATCCGAAGCTGATGCAGTGCTGGATCTACAGGTTTGCTACAGTGAGAGAAAAAAAAAAGTATTTAAAGCATTTTTAAAGATGGAACCTGCAGTGTGCAAAAACAGGCGCTTTCTCATTGCTGCTCTGAGTATGATCACGGTTAGTGCTTCCTACTGTTTTCTAAGAAAATCAAACATACCATCTATTGCTGTTTACTTTGGGACCAAAGGCCGATATGAGGAGGTGAACCCACAATTAATAGACGATATTTTCTTCGTAAATCACTCCGCGGTGAGACCTCCAGCCGCCGGCTGTCAGGCAGTGCACTTAGTGGCGGTGATCAGACACGGCACGCGCTTCCCTACTAAGAAGAACATTGTGCGGATGCAGCGGCTGTACGAGCTGGTGATGGCCGAAGCGTCCGGCGAGCAGCAGTGGCTCAGGGACATTAAACACAACTGGAACATGTGGTACACTGAGGATATGGACGGCAAACTAGTAGAGAAAGGCAAAGATGACCTGAGACATTTGGCCGTGAGGTTGAGCAAGTCGTTTCCGACACTGATTTCAGAGGAAAACCTGCGGCGAGAGCGCGTGGAGTTCATCAGCAGCTCCAAACACAGGTGTGTGGACAGCATCCGGGCCTTCCAGCAGGGACTCCTCAAACTCTGGCATGTGCGAGGTAAAACAAACCAGAATACAGGACAAGTGCATTACTACTACTACTACTATGGATATTGATGGGGATACAAACCCCAATTCTAACCAAAAAAAAAAAAAAAAAGTTGGGACAGTTTGGGAATTGGCAATAAAAACCAGGAGAAGTCAGCTGCAAAGTCTCTTCATCTTGTACAAGAACACATTATTGGATGATTTAACATGTGGATTTAATAGTTCAGTGAAAATATGCAAAATACGCCTCGCACCTCCAGGGTCCGGGTCCGATTTCTGTCTTGGCGTCTGAGTGCATGGAGATTGCATGTTCTCCCCATGCGCTCCGGTTTCCTCCTACAGTCCAAAGACATGCAGGTTAGGCTAATTGCCGTTCCTAAATTGCCCGTAGTGTGATGGATTGGCAGCCCACCTCGAGCCCTGGGAGTATCCTGGGATAGGCTCCAGGCCCCCGTGACCCTGTATAATATACCAGATAAAGCGGTATAGACGATGAGTGAGTGAAAATATGCACTCATCTCAATCTGAGATAAAACCAAAAAAGTTACTACATGGCCGGTTTAAGACTAATAACAATATGACAAATTAACAATCATTACAAGGTAATGAGAAACAAGTTCTGTTAAACAGGTGAACCGATTATGATACAGTATGTGAAGAGTTGGTCTATTCCTTCTAGATGGGGAAAGGCTTGCCGATTTGCCAGAAGATGCACCAGCACATTATCAAGTACTTTCAGGATAGCATTCCCAAAAGTGAGTACACAATACCGTCCAGAAATGTAAGGAAGCCTGTCAAATCTCAATAGGCCGAAAACCTCTTCTGAATATGTGTGATCTCTGACCCCTCATACATCACCATCTTAAGAACTGTCATGCTTCTGTAGTGGACATCATCATGTGGGATCGGGAGCATTTTGGTAAACCTTAGTCTATTAACACCATTTGTCAGAGCACCTTAAGGCCTAAGGAAGCCGTACTTCAATAATGTTCAGAGGCATCAAAGTCATCTCTTTGTAAACATCATAATACTGTCCCACATCCAAATAATTAACCAATTCTGTAGAATTTCATTTTTATTGATCTTTTAACAATAGACACAACCATTGTCCAGATATACACAGACATGCTATAAGTTAATAGACACACATCCAGTAGTGTTATCCTGTGTAGGGTCACATGGGGCCTGGAACCTTGGGAAACGATGCTGGGTAGAAGCACACACACTCACTCCTTACATACAACTGGAAATCAACATACAGTGGATGTCTTTGTCTGTTAACCCATAGTACCTGCAGGAAGCACAGGGAACATGTGAACTAGAGAGAGAGACACACACGCACACAGATTAAATTTGAGATTCGAAACCCCAACCTAGGAGGTGCAGGGCGACACACCCACAATTTTATGATAAAATGTATGCAGCAAAATGTGTTGCATTTCTGTTGAAGTAATATTTATCTATTAATACATTATTAATATTTTGTTGATTTTTCTTTAACTGCTTTAGGCCTAAGGACAGAATGAGAGGGTTGTTCTCAATAGGTCTTTGAACATCACGAAAATATCTTTCAGTAGGTCCAGGTCAACAAGGTCATGATTTAACATTAAACAATCTGAACTGTATGTCTTTACAGGAGACAGGGGTATATCATGATACCTAGATACTTGTCTTTGGGACAGATAGTTACCAGACAGTCTCAGTGAACAATCTGTCCTCTTTGAAAATTTGAAATATCTTTGGAATTTTCACTTCTAGGCACGCTTAAAAATGGGTCTATTCCAATCTGAAAAGAATGAAACAGAAAAGAGACAGAGGCAAGGAAAAACTCTCTGAGACAACATCAGGAAAAAAATCCTCAAAAAGACTTGACGGGGAAATGTGTTCTTTGGGGGTGTATAAGACTGTCTCTTTATGTTAAATGTTAAAGAACTATTGAGACTTGGGTGTAAACTGAATGTTTACTGGATGGTCTATATGTATGACAATCTACAGACGCAGAGCGTGAGTTACAAGAGCCGAAGCTCCAAGTTGATGACTCTAGCCATCGCAAGAGAAGCCACGATAGCAGAAGTGATGTTGAGCAAGTCATTTCTACCACTGATTTCTAGACCACAGCGCTTTCCTGTTTCCTTGTAGATATTACACAACTCTATTAGACCTATGTCAGTTAGATTACTAAGAAATCAATCTTTATGACAAAAAATGGCATCATCAGAGATTAGCAGTTTCTTGTAGGACTTTTAAATCTTTTTTGAAAAAGCTCTAATCAGGTTTTAATCGCATGTGATCTGATCAACCTTTCTGGAGAACTTGAAATGTCATTAATAACCATAACATGGAATTACATACAATTTCACAACCAACAGAAATCTGGAATGGTTTTTAGGATTTGTTTCAGCAGGGACTAATAATTTTGGCGGTTGTCGTGTGTATTCCATCACAACTAATAGCATGTCTAAATGTTGCACTACTCTCATAGCGTTCATTTTGGTTTCTCTTCATGTTGTCAGCCAACTCCCATCTTTATTTTTGTAGACGTGGGTTTCAGACACTACGTGAACGATTCACTCATGCGCTTCTTCGATCAGTGCAAAAGATTTGTTGAAGATGTTGCGCAGAACAAGACTGCGCTGAAGGAGGTCACGCTTTTCAAGTCATCTCCGGAGATGGATGAGGTCTGCAGGCGGATGGCCAGTCGCTTACAAATTCCACACACTCGGATGACACCAGGTAAAATTGAGTTCTGTCTGATTGTAGCTTCATAATGTATGGTTTTTAAATGTTCAACTTTACTGTCACAGATGAAAAATAAAAAATTGTAAAATAATTATTTGGTTGTGAAGTGATCTTAGGATTAATGATCCTCACCATCAGGTGAGTTCGTGCCAGTACGTCTAAGGATGAGTAACAATAAAAAGTTTTGGTATTGTCGGAAAATAGTGTAATAAATATCCCAGAATCTGACAACTGCTTCAACACTCATGCATGATGAAATGCAAATGAAACATGCAAACTAACAGAAAAAATATCATTGTGACCTCTAAACAATCTTCTCTTCTGTACAAGCTGGATATCACCACCGAACATCTCAACACTGATCATTTTCCTTTAAATGCAGGTCTATCGATAGATTTTATATCCAAGATTCTTTTGGAACCATGTTGTATAGTGTGACAAGTAATAAGCATGAAATATTACTGTAATTACACTGTATAAAACCTGCCCATATGTTCTGTGTTCAATAAGTAAGCCTCATCTGGTATTTCAGGTTCTTTATTCTAGCTAGGGGCTGAATTAAATGCCTGAGTCTGAGAAATTATAAGCAGCCGTTCCCAAGTGTATTAAGTGCCGATGTAAAATTAGTTGCTAAGGATTCAGATTAGGAAGAATGTGAGTCAATGTGCAGAAGTTGGACTTTGAACAATGACGATCCTGGCCATGGTAGCTCAGAGCCCACTGCAGTCGTTCCCATGAACATACACCACCTGATCCTTTAAAATTAAATGAAATTGTTACCAACTTGCAGAAGAGATGCCCCTGTCTGAGGGAACTGTACACAATATCATCAAGCCACGCCCCTGAATGTAATGAAGTGTATGTAAAGTACAACATGTCTGGAAGTCAAAGATTAACTGAGATAATCATTTGTAGGGTTTAATTATGATAACTTAATTCACCTTTCTCCCATCATAAAACAAAATCTCTTTTGCAGTATTTAAAAATGAAGAGATTACTGTACATGAAGCTTACACAATGTTTATTGTTCTTTTTAATAGACTGTGGAAAATAAACTCTAATGCAAGGAGTGTCCTCAGGATTAGCTGAAAAAACATCAGTGGTTCAGGGAACGCAACATGTATACCAATTTCTCACGTAACAGTGACGATTTAACAGTTTCTAGCTATAAAAATGGAAGAAATATTTCATAGAAATTGTTAATAAAAAACTCCACCCTATTTATTATTTTAAAATTAATTGTTACTGAAAACTTGTGCCTGCAAACTAAAAATTCAGCGCAACAAAGTCTGTTAGAATCAATAGTGATTATACATATTGGAATTCGTGATCTTATTTTTAAATCCTAGTCTGATTACCAGGAACATTATAAATCTGTTTAAATGTATAATCCTGAGCCACATTATTTGTGTATTAATCTTTTTACAGTACACTGTTAGTCTAAAAATATGTGATTTTTAAAATATCTACCTTAATTTGTATCTACATTCACACTTCCAAAATAAAAATGTGAAGGTAATGATTTATTAAATTTTTACAGTCAATAAAACTGAATTGTGATTAGTTGTGCAGTGTCAACTTATATAATATAATAGTATAATAATATCTGTATAATTCTAGAATTTTACTAGTATTACATTTTCTAATAAATAATATGTTTTTTACATATTATTGGAAAATAATTGGAAAATTCCAGAACATGTTGTCATGGTTTTAGGAAATTCTGTTAGGCTAATTGATATCATTTGAGTCATTTCCAAGGGTGCCTGTGGATGTATTTTAGGGCCTACCTTCAGAGCCTCTCAGATAAAAGGGATTGTGGACTTACACAAATCTACAGTTGTGTTCAAAATTATTCAACCCCCACTGAAATTGAGTGTTTTGGCCAGAGGCACTTGTAAGTCAGACAAATATAACATAACATTTATAATGAAATAACCACAAATGTCTTTTCTGTGCTCACATCATTATCAGTTTTATTCAACCCCCAAGTGACATTCATTCTTAGTGACAGAGGAAACATGTGATAGTCTTTGGCCCTCCCGACTGAGTGGTAGTAGCCTTAATGTGGGAGCCCCCTAGTGACGGGGAGGAATTGGACAAAAAAATCAGGAAAAAATCCCCCCCCCAAAAAAAACTGGTTCATCCTTGGGAACAATTTCCAAATGCCTGAACGTACCATGTTCATTTGTACCAACAATACTACACAAGTATAAACACTAGAGGACCACGCAGCCACAATATCGCTCAGGAAGACACATACTTTTGTACAAGAAGTACAACTCAATCCCAGACCAACTGCAAAGAGCCTTGAGAAGCCTGGAGGAAACGAGACAGACAAACAAGAGTGATATCAATGTCACCTGAAAGGCTGCTCACGCATTAGTAAGGAAGCCACTGCTCCAAAAACAAGCCACTGCTCCAAAAACGCCAGGCAAAGGGCTGAAGCTGCACATGGGAACTTTTTGAACTGTTTGGCTATAATGACTATAGATGTCTCTAGGAAAATGGGGAGGTTTGTAAGAAGGAGAACAACATCCCAATCGTTCAGCACAGCAAATAATTGAGGAAGGAATATTATATGAATATATTGAAGCAACATCTCGAGGCATCAGCCAGGAAGTTAAAGCTTAGTCACAAATGGGTCTTCCAAATGGACAGTGACCCCAAGCATACTTCCAAAGTTGTGGCAAAATGGCTTAAGGGCAATAAAGTGGAGATATTGACGTGAACAAGGGTGCCTACAAACCTGATTCAGTTATACCAGTTCTGTCAGGAGGAATGGGCTAAACCTCCAACAAATCATTGTAAGATGATTTAAATGTAAGCAGTTTAAAGGCAATATTACCAAACATTAAGTACTGTAAGTGTATGTAAACTTCTGACCCACTGGGAATGTAAATCAAAGCTGAAATAAATCTTTCTCTCTACTATTATTCTGACATTTCAAAATCTTAAAATAAAATAATAATCTCAACTGAGATAAGACAGACAGTTAAAGTTACTAGAATTAAATGTCAGTTTTAAAATTGTTTAAAAATGTTAGAGTTGAAATTTATTTGGCTAAGGTGTATGTAAACTTCTGACTTTATCTGTAGTATTGTGATGGTAATGTGGTCAAAGGTCCTCTTTCTCTAATTACTTACGTATTTATCGAACTTCACATCAATCACTCATAAGTCAGAGAACAAAGAACACAGCACAGGATGGTTACATACTTCTTGACTCCATACACGGTCACATTCCTGTATTACATAAACCATTGTTCGTCATCATAGTCTTCTTCAACAAATTAGAAGAACTAAAGACGAGTTAATGATTGTTTTTCTTTTTTTTTTTTCCACAGATTTGGTTGAGGCTGCTTTCTTCTTGTGCGCTTATGAGTTTGCAATCAAGTCCAAGAATTCACCGTGGTGTAACCTGCTGGATGAGTTGGATGCACAGGCACGCGTTAATAAATTTTCTTTGTGACGGTCATATTGTTGATTTTGTAGGACTCAATATTGTAGATTGTTTGATGCCACACTTTTTTGATGGTGTCTTTCACTGTCACAAGGTGTTTCCACTTTCCGTTGACCACCATTAAGAGTACTTCAGCAAAAATAATATTCAGCAACATGTATTATTAAAGAAATTGTTGGTTTCTTCCACATTTGTCAAGTTGTCTCAGGGAGTTTCTGTTTGCCACCATCGTCTCTGCTTTGCTCATTAAGAATCTAAATCTACATCCGGATTCTTGTAAAACGTCTTTGCGACTGTTGAATTATATTGACAGTCACTGTTTGCAAGCTGCTCACAAAAGTATATACTGGGTTTAAGGGACTAGTTGAATAAACCAGAGGCTTATTATTCGTTTTCCATTTCTTGGTGTCATTTTTCCACTGTATTACTAGGATGATTGCTTAATAGAGGTATTTTTTTTGCCTCACAGTTATCACACTTATATAGATTATGATATTTATCATATTTCTAATCTTTTTTTTAGGTCCTTGAATATAAAAATGATCTGAAACAGTACTGGAAAAGGGGATATGGCTACGACATCAACCGCAAATCAAGCTGTGTCCTCTTCCATGACCTCTTCAGGAGACTCGACCAGGCGTCATATGACTACAGGTAGGCAGTTTCACCAAGGCAGGCTTTATTTATTTATGTATTTTCTTCTCTTTTTGTTATATTTCTGAAAATTAATTTTACAGGTTTAAAACTTGTTTCCTAACCTAAAAATTCTCTGAGAAAGATTTTGACATAAAGGAATGTATTTTGGTTTAGTATGTTGATTGACATGTTTTACAAGGCTTCACCATATTGAAATGCTCCTTGTCATGTGCAACTGGTCAGACCAGTTAGAGGATATGATGAAGACTAGAAGACTAGTCTACTGTAGACTTTCAGATTGCATTTTGATGTGTGTGATTCTTGTTGATTGTTAGTTTTATCCACTGATCATCCATAACATTAAACATTAACACTAATTATTAATTATATACCAGTAAACTTGTGACAGGATTATGGTGGCACAAGGGGAACCTACACTACAATACTGATCATAATGTTTTGCTATGTCTGTTCTTAAACCTGATCCAGGACCCTGATCATGATCGACTTCATCTTATACTCTATTTAAATGGATTTGCATTAACTAGCTGAGTGACTGCTGAAATGCCATATTGATTTTTTGCACCTAATAAATAAAGATATAAAAACACTCAACTTGTCAGGTATTCAGTTTCTCTTTGACTGACAATAGTGCTCGATGTAATGATCAATCTCTTTATTTTATTATCATTATTTAGGTTTGGAGAGGTAACTAAGGCAGTTACCATCCAGCTGGGCCATGGTGAGACTCTGCTACCTCTGCTTTCTCTGATGGGTTTCTTCAGGGATGAAACACCACTGACGGCTAAGAACTTCCTTTTTCAGCACAGCCGCAAGTTCCGCTCCGGTCAAATAGTGCCTTACGCCGCAAACCTGCTTTTTGTCCTGTATGAGTGCCCAGATGGACTCAGACTCCAGTTTTTCCTCAATGAGAAACCTTTGTCTTTTCCTAACATAAGCGAACCAGCTCCATTATATGAAACAGTCAGGAACCACTACTCTGACCTCCTGGGTGGGTGTGATTTTCAGAAAGAATGTAAATTGCCTAAAGATAAAGTCAAGAACTCTGAGCTGTGATGTAGATAAGGAAATGTTTGAACTGACAGTGAGCAGAAAGAAATCATGTGTAAAGGAATTGGAGAATGCAAAAATGTCCCGAAAAGTTTTTTATTGGTTAAGATGAGTGAGATAACCAAAATATGTGTGATCATGTTGGTGACCAAATATGTAGTTTATTTATGGTTTAGGGTTTTATTTTTCCTTTCTTTAGTTGGAAAATTTCTTAACAGAAGCCAAATTTAATTAAGAACTGTAAGGAACCAAATATATTTCTACTGAAAATAAGACCTTTCTACAGAATTTATTTTTTTTTAATAAAAAGGCACCTTTTTTATTTGAGGTGTGTATTTTTCAAGCGAACAGTATGGTTTGCTCTGTATTAGTTTGGTTTGCCTTGACGTAGCCTGTTGTGTGAATGCATACAGTCATGGTGGTTGTGTCGACATCCTTTTATTAATAGGGGGCCGATATTTGACTAGAGCAAATATATAATTTGTTTTTCAATTTATACAGGAGTTTTTTGTTTTTTTTGCTAAATCCTTCTTACACATGTACTCCAGATAATTCAAACAAATTAGTATATGTATACTTGTTAAAATGCTTTCCAATGTGTGGATCATGATTATGCCTCTAATTGCCTATAATTCAAAAACGCAAAATTGGTGCATTTCATATGCAGTTATTTTGTATAGTTGATTTTTATTCATTAATTCATCTTCTATACCCCAGACAGGGTGCTATTCCATCGCAGAACAAACACACAGACACACACATCATAATGTTTTGCTATGGCTGATCGGTGTATTTCTGTAATAACATTTCCACCATCAGCTTAAGTTGTGTATGCTGTCTGTTCTTAAACCTAATCCGGGACCCTGATCATGATCACTTCATCTTATACTCTATTTAAATGGATTTGCATTAACTAGCTGAGTGACTGCTGAAATGCCATATTGATTTTTTGATAAAATGGGCAATTTAGGAATGCCAATTAGCCTAATCTGCATGTCTTTGGAGTTTGTGAGGAAACCCACCAAGCACATACAAACATTACGCACACAGATCCGTGGCGGGAATCGAACCCTCGACCCTGGAGGTGCAAGGCCACAGTGCTAAACCACTATGCCACCTATATGCTAACTATTAATTATCATGAGAGTATAAACCTTCAATCAAATATACCAAAACAGAACTTCATCTTATGCCTTACAGTGGTGCAAGGGGTAGAGTTTCTGATATGACATTTAGTGTTCGTTGTTCACTATATATCTATATATCTTCTCCTGTGTTCATGTGGGTTTGTCACACTTACCTAAAAACATGCCAGTAAGTGATTATTAGAGGGTGATACATTGCTAAGATAAATTGCTAAACTCATAGGTACAGTATAAATGAGTATATGAATGTGTGTGTGCATGTTACCCTGCTTTCTATCCAAGGTGCTTACCCGCCTCATGGCCAGGTTTTCCAGATCCATAGTCACAGTTTTCCAGACAAAAGTGACTGACTTAATGTTTGATTATAAATATGAAGAATTTTCAGTACAACTCTCACTTATCAAAGTACATATTCAATGGCAGACCAACCCCTGTTATTGCTGAGCAGTCAGCAGAGTTGGAAGACTTCCAGAACACACCTACCACACTTGGAAGCCATCCAACAAATTGTGCTTGTATGTGTATGACCAAGCAGATTGCTTAACTGTCCTGAATAATGTGATACTTTAGAGTTTTAGAGTGTACTCCCCTGTGGCTGACGTTCGAGAAGACAGCTTTAACTATTTGTTTAGGTAAATATTAGATAATTTGCTTTGCAATTCTGACATCAGAAAACGGGGGTACAGGAATGCTTGTTACATAGTATTGGAATTTTAAGCTTGATCTACGGTGTTTATATATATATATACTGTATGTATATATATATATATATATATATATATATATATATACAATTTTTATTTATTTATTTATTTAATTTTTTAAAGC
>JAOVVA010000054.1:16702826-16715498 GCA_028565275.1 Leiocassis micropogon
TTAAGTGTGACAAACATGCAAAAGAATAAGAAATCAGGAAGGGGGCAAATAGTTTTTCACACCACTGTATATACAATTTTTATTTATTTATTTATTTTATTTTTTAAAGCTTGATCTACAGTGTGTGGGGGGGCCTAGAGCCAGTCGATTGCAGGGTATGCATACACACACTATGGCCGATTTGGGGAACACAAATGAACCTAATTTAATCTGCATATCTTTGGACTGCGGGAGAAAACCAGAGTACCTGGAGGAAACCCACCAAAGCACAGGAAGAACATGCAAACTCCTCGCACACAGTACTAACCACTATACTTCTCTCTCGTTCTAAATTTCTATTTTTTCCCTTATTTTCGAACAATAGAAATAGAGCATGTTCTCATGTACACGACACTAGACAGGGTTATTCACCAAGCCAAATTTGACAGCATTTGTTTGCTTGTCTGTTTACCTTCAGGCCACACTGTATATATTATTATGATTAGTTTTGTTAGCACCCCAGTTCCCATGTCTACAGATTTATCACTTGATGATACTGGGTGGCAGCACGGTGGTATAGTGGTTAGCACTGTCTCCTTGCACCTCCAGGGTCCGGGTTCGATTCCCGGCCAGACTCGATTCCCGTTTCTGTGTGCATGGAGTTTGCATGTTCTCCCCGTGCTTGGTGGGTTTCGTCTGGGTACTCCGGTTTCCCCCCACAGTCCAAAGATATGCAGGTTTGCAAATTGCCCGTAGTGTGTGAGTGTGTGTGTGTGTGTGCCCTGCGATGGATTGGCACCCTGTCCAGGGTGTACCCTGCCTCGTGCCCTAAGCCTCCTGGGATAAGCTCCAGGCCCCCTGTGACCCTGAATACAGGATAAAGCGGTATAGAGGATAAGTGAGTGAGTGAAGTGATACTAGTCATCATGGAAAGGTTCAATGCCTAAACACTTACCAAAAGGCTTACCAAAACAGACAGACTGAGACACTTTTTTACTTTTTAAACTCTTCAAACTCTTCTCCCTTTTCAATGTAACAGTATCATTTGGGTTTTATGATCACTGCACAGCTGAGCTTTTGGGGGAGATTTCTCACAGCAATATTCTCAGTCATACACCACGCCCCCCCCGCCCCGCCCTCTCGCTTTGAATGACATCCAATCACACCGCGAGATGGAGTGTAGTATGTAAAACCCGGGGCGGGCCACGCCCCCCTCGTGGCCTCTCCGAGTTGCGATCGGCGGGAGGAGGACTTCCAGGAAGAGAGGAAGAAAGTTGTGTTTGTGCTACGTGTCCAAGCGCTCTCCTCTCCTCCGCTCACTGCTATTTAAGACGTCCTCCGATCCTCACGGCTTTCACACTAACACTCAGATCATCAGTGCCGTCATGTCTGGGACCAACAATCAGAAAACTGTGAGTGCCAATGGTTTTCTTTCTCTCTTTTTTTGTCTTCTCCCTTTTTTTTTTTTCCTTATCACACTCATGCTGTAAATCTCAGTTAGGTAAACAGGACTGAGCGGGACACACTGGGTACAGTCACGGTGTCCTTTACGAAGTGTCAGATTTCTTTTAGTTTTTATCCAGTTTCTGATCGGATCTGCACTTTTATCCTCCATAACTTTTCGGGCTTCTTTGGAAACATGAAACTAAAGGTCTAACACTTTTACGTCCAGTGTGATTTTTTTTTTTTTTTAAAGAATGTTGCTGTACTGTCATATACTACAGTTGATGCACAAAGGATTGTCTTTTTTTTTTTTACTATTACTATCAAAATGAATGATTTTAGTAGTTTAGTAGTTTTCCCCGTTACATAGATCAGTGTGTGTAATCGTGTACATTTTCTGCATTATGTGCCTTAAACTCCTAAAAACTTTTACTCTGTCTCCTTTTTTCATCCTGTTGTTTTTTCCCTCATTCATTACTTTTTGTGAGAACTAAAAAAGAAACCCAACCAAACAAAAACATTGCGATCAGCTGTCTCTACTTTACCAGTGTCATCCCAGAGACGCCCATCAGAAGACAGATAGTATCAGTTTGGCATTCCGTTCCTCTGCTGATGGTCTGCCTGACCATCTTAGATCAGCTCGTACGATCCCGTTGCAGTCAGGGTTCTTTGTGAAAAGACCAATTATTTTTTTCTGTGACAGAAAAAAGTAGCTCACTGTTTATGAGAGTCAAAGGAGGCCCTGATGTACGTTGGACCTGCTAGGGTGGGTGAAAGGCTGAGAGAAGTGTGGCTGTGTTCCAGTCTGGCCACCTCTCCTCTCTACTGGTCGGCATGAATGGTCGTGTTTGTTTCCCCAAGTCCACCCCTCCCTTTCCTTTTCACTCTTTAACATTCAGACACTAAATGAAAGTTGTGAAAATGCCGGTGAAATGGAGCAGCCAGCTTTTGGTTAGTTTAGAATTCAGGAGGGTGGCGGCTGCCCATGTGCTGTTAAACAGTTCTTCACGGTTATGTAAAAGTTTATCGTTTGTCGGGCTAAGGTCACCTGACATAACATTGTAGCCTGTTTAAGAAGTGTCGAATGACTGAAGAACCTTTAACCTTGTGGTTTTAGTCATCAAATAAACTCTTATAAGTTACTGATGAATTGAAATGAGTTTAACTTCAGGGCTAAATGTTTTCACGCCCAGGTTTTGTTGGATGCTGATTATCCAATATCCTTTTGTTGATTGAGCAATTTACTGGGCTTTTAGGCTCTCCAAAGGGCAACGAACGTTGTATACCAGGCGCACCATGTGAGCAGGAACAAACGAGGCCAAGTTGTGGGAACCAGAGATGGTTTTCGAGGTTGCACTGTATGGCTGACAGGTTAGATTCATTTAATCATTCAGAATAAACCAATTTCTGAACATACAACCTCAAATTGGGATTCATCACTAGCTTATGTAAAAAAAAAATTCTTTCTCAATGACATGTTCATCATCTCTATCCAGGCCTGTCTGGCGCAGGGAAGACTACAGTTGGTTTTGCTCTGGAGGAGTACCTAGTTTCCCATGGCATTCCATGCTATTCTCTTGACGGTGATAACATTCGTCATGGCCTGAACAAGAATCTGGGTTTCGCTACAGTAGACAGAGAAGAGAACATCCGACGTATTGCAGAGGTGGCCAAGCTGTTTGCTGATGCCGGCTTGGTTTGCATCACTAGTTTCATCTCTCCTTTCACGAAGGTATGGTGCAACTAAATATGACAGTATGCAGCGCACAGCAGCTTAATAAATGTCTGCAAAAATGATTAATACTGCCAAAACCCAGTATTCGGTATGAACTATTATTTGTGTTTTGCTATGATTCCCAAAGGACCGAAATGAAGCGAGGAAGGTCCACGAGATTTCGAACCTGAAGTTCTTTGAGGTATTTGTAAATGCGCCACTGGAGGTGTGCGAGAACAGGGATGTCAAAGGGCTTTATAAAATGGCCCGTGCTGGAGAGATTAAAGGTACAGTCTGACCCGACTATGATTGGTGTCGGAAATTATGTCAATATGTGCTAAAATGTGTTAATCTATAACTTTGGCTCGCTCACTTTTTAGGCTTCACAGGGATTGATTCGGAGTATGAGAAGCCAGATTCGCCTGAGCTTGTACTAAAAACTGGAGAGCTCACAGTGAATGAGTGCATTCACCAACTGGTGAATCTCCTTAAAGACCAGGTGAGGAAGTGTCTGTAAAATAGTAAAATCTAGAAAGAAGGGCAGAATAACCTGTTTTGCAGCCATGTATCGTTATATCCACAGTACTCAAATCTATACGTAGTGAGGAACAAAAAACCTCAGACTACACTGAGAATCTGGGATTTTTTTTCTAAATTTAACTGGAAGTTTCAAAATCTATAGCAAAGGAAAAAAAACATGCAATCTCATGACTATTCAGTATTCAACATGTTGCACAATTTGAATTTCACTACTGAAACATAAGCAGATTTTATGATATTGACCTTGTTAATCTCGAATCTCGTCAGATTTTTAGAAAGTCTTATTCCTTCCATTGGAGTATGTGTTCAGATATGTGTAAGGATTTGATCTAACATGGATCTAAAAAATCTGGAATTTATGTAAATATTTCAAAGATTGTTAACTAATTATCATTTGTAATGAAGGCCATTTGTGTTAAATAAAAAAATAATTCCAACAAATAAACAGACTTATGGGCACCACTGTACCGTAGATGGCTTTAAAGTGGCAGAGTCAGTGTTAGTAGAGTGAGTGAGTGAGTATTAGCATTTAGATGATGACGAGCATGGTCTTCTTTGCTTGCAGGGAATTGTTCCCAGTGGCCTTACAGAGGAGATCAATGAACTGTTTGTCCCTGAAAACAAGATTGACCTGGCACTGAGTGATGCCAACATACTTCCTAGGTTAAACATTACCAAGGTAAAGTGGCACTTATTAAATATATTTTTAAGCATAGCTCACTGAAGTGTTTAAATTAAATTATTCCACACTAATGTGACGTCCTTAAATGTTCAAACTGTCTTGACGTGACTCATTTTAATCATAGTCATATAGATACAGTACATTCATATAGACAGTCAAATGTTATATTCATGGAATCAGTTTTAATTGCAATTATGAAAAATTGAAGCAGCAAAACAGTAATCTGAATTGTGGTTTGTGTTGCATCAGTTGGATCTTCAATGGGTTCAAGTGTTGGCTGAAGGGTGGGCAACTCCTCTGAAAGGCTTTATGAAGGAAAGGGAGTTCCTGCAGGTCCTTCACTTTGGTAGTCTAATTGATGGTAAAGACATTCAACAACAACAAACATTAATACTGAGATTCAGTTACAGAAAATCTATCCGTTGTGTCTGTGACTGTAGAACAATCAGATTTCTGAGATTTCAGATTTTCTCTGTTTATCCAATCTTCAGCTCCAATACAAGTACTGTAGTAGAATCCTACTAAAGGCTTTTAATGTTATTTTTTTATTCCCTTCTAGGTGGCGCCATCAACCTTTCCATACCAATTGTCCTACCAGTGTCCACGGAAGACAAAGACCGGTTGAATGGTTGTCCTGCTTTTGCTTTGGAGTATAAAGGTCGCCGAGTGGCCATATTGAGGAATCCCGAGTTTTATGAACACCGTAAGGAGGAACGCTGCGCAAGACAGTGGGGAACCACATGTCCCAAGCACCCTTATATCGAGGTCTCAGAAAATTCATAAACACCTGTGATCATACCTCATATTTTTATGGCATCTTATACTGTGGTATTGTATGTGTTTTGTATCAGTTCCTTTACAATCCGGTTTTCTTCTTAGATGGTTATGAAAAGTGGTGATTGGTTGGCCGGTGGAAATTTGGAGGTGTTGGAACGAATCAAATGGAACGATGGTCTAGATCAATACCGTCTCAGCCCGAAGGAGCTTAAACAAAAGTTTAAGGAAATGGGAGCAGGTAATACAAGAGCTTCTACTACATAAGAGGGTCATCAAGTTTCTTTTATATTCCTTAAACATGCCATGACAAACATTTTACTACTATTATACAGGACATGCGTAAGTCATAAAAAAAAAAAATAACACTAGGATTATTATACCAGGCTCAAAAACAGAATCTTTTGTTAAAATTAAGTTTGTTTAGACTGCAAGAGCAAAACAATACTACAATTATTATAATCACCATAACAGTTATTAATCTTATTAGGCTAAGTGCTCAGCATCTGTAAATGAGCCTTGGGGACAAAAGTACTTGAGGGTCCAGCCATTTGTACATATCACCTTAGTTATAGTAAGACATTAACTCAAACTCATAATATAAAGTGTAATGTATTACTAGTTAATCAGCATTCATACAGTATGTGTGTTTGTGGTAGTATAACAAATCGTGCCACAGGTTGTGAATGTTTTTATATTTTGGTACTGGTGGATGTTGTGACTATTGACAGTGCAACTTATCAGACAAGCTTCAAAATACTGGATATTGGGACATACTGGAATTTAGGAGTTTTGTATGGGAGGTATATACATATAATTGATTCGATTTCCATCTCCTGCCTATGTGCATGCAGTTTGCATGTTCTCCCCATGCTTGGGGGTGGGGGTTTCCTTCGGGTACTCCGGGTTTCCTCCCACTGTCCAAAGACATGCAGATTAGGCTAACTGGTGTTCCCAATTGCCTGTGAGTGTGCTAAAAATTGCCACCCTGTACCATGCCTTGTGCCCAAAATCTCCGGGGATCGGTAAAGGATAAATGGTATGAATAACGAATGAATGAACTCCCAAATTCCATTAGGTCAGAAGTGTGTAATATTATTTTTTAATTAACACTATAGTGTTTATATGGATCCAGTTTGACTCTGGAAAGGAACTCTGTTAAATCAACAATGAGGATTTTACTGTGTAGAGCAACTGGAAACATCCATAACAAACATGTGATCATATGTGTATGTGGTATTTATTTGTCTGTGTGACCCATCTTTGTTTTTTGCTTAACCAACTGTATAAACAGTCATGTTTATACAATGAACTAAAATTAATTTCATTATATTGCTGAGGTTGTGCTGAAAAAAAGGGATATAATGCTTTATAACTGCACAAACCTGACCCATACAAACCTACAATTTATTAATTTATTTATAAATGTTGATCAATCTTATAAGCAAAGAAGACCTGTACCGAGGGATTTTTTTTTTCAGGGTTCAGAAGTTCTGTGGTTGCAAAACAGGTTATTCTGCCCTGCCAATTAAGGCAGTAGGATATTAATCAATAAATCATATAGATGAATTTCTTTTGGAGCTAGATAATAGCTGGTGCTACCAAGCTGAGATTATCAAGCAGGAAGTCACCAGACATTCAACACTTGGCTGTGTCTATGGTGTTTCTTTTGTTTGGGACAAAAGGCCTGTAACCTTATCAGCTAGTCAACTTCCTGTTTGTAGATCGTAATTAAACTGCAGGCCCTCATCATTTCCATCGTGCTAAACCTCACGAAATGTTTACTTTTTGTTCTCAGGAACATCTGTACGTCTCAGGGATGTGATATAACAGTACTGCTGAAAGAATTTTTGGGTAATAAGCTTGAATCTAAACCACCCCCCCCCCCTTTTTTTTTTTTTGCAGATGTAGTCTTCGCCTTCCAGTTGCGCAATCCGGTGCACAACGGCCACGCGCTCCTGATGCAGGACACCAGGAGGCGACTGCTGGAGCGTGGCTACAAGAAGCCTGTGTTGCTCTTGCACCCGCTCGGAGGCTGGACTAAAGAGGATGACGTGCCTCTGGATTGGCGCATGAAGCAGCATGCTGCTGTTCTTGAAGACGGTGTGCTAGATCCTACCAGCACCATTGTAGCCATCTTCCCCTCACCCATGATGTATGCTGGTCCCACAGAGGTGAGCTTTTCATGCCTAGCAACTAATCCTGAAACAGGATTAACTGGACAAAGAGTCTGATTACACTTTCTGATAATAGCTGAACACAGTGGAAAAAGCGTGTGAAAATGTGTATGCCTACAGGTACAATGGCACTGCAGGTCCAGAATGATTGCAGGTTCTAACTTTTACATCGTTGGCCGTGACCCAGCAGGCATGCCGCATCCTGAGACTAAAGAGGACCTATATGATCCCACACATGGTGGCAAAGTGCTGAGCATGGCACCAGGTCTCACTTCTGTAGAAATCATTCCATTCAGAGTGGCTGCTTACAATAAAGTGAAGAAAGCAATGGACTTCTACAACAAAGATAGGTTAGAGACTTTTCTTTTACTTAATGTACTAGAAAACTTAGTCTTAGGGACCATATTATATGTTGTAGACAGGTACAGAAGAACTCATTCTCCAGCAAGCTCAGTAAAACCTAACAGCTGTTTTACTTGTAGTACTGTGCAAAAGTCTTGGGCACATAAAAAAATATGTCATAAGCAAAAGATTCTTTTAAAAACATTTCTGCATAAAAGAAACTTCTATAAAGAGCAATAAAGAGTAATAAAATAAACAGTCAATATTTGAAGTGAAAACTCATTGCCTAAAATCAGGAGTTTTAGACACAGATTTGTGCAGTTTTATAAGAAAACAGCTGTTAGGTTTTACTGAGCTTGCTGGAGAATATAAGTTCTTCTGGTAACTTTGTCACACCCGCTCCTTTCTATTTTTATGCAAATGCCAGGAGCGTACATTAGGTTTTTTTTTTTTGTTTCTAACTGAAAACTGGTCTGTCTTGTACTACATTTTTTCTTTACAGCCATGCATATATTCTCCTGTAATGTAATTTATTTATAAATTTTTTAAGTTATATATGGAATACTGAATGATTTTGTACATAATTATGCAGACATGATGAACATATAACAAAATTGGTACAGCATATATCATGGTGCCTAAGACTTTTGCACAGTACTGTGTGTATATATAATATAATATAAATATATATGACATTTCATAGAAACATATTACTAAAACTAAAGCATACTGATTTTTTTTTTCTTCCCCCAGACACAGTGACTTTGAGTTCATCTCTGGGACCAAAATGAGAAAACTGGCTCGCAGTGGAGAAAATCCTCCAGATGGTTTTATGGCACCCAAGGCATGGAAGGTCCTCACAGAGTATTATGCTTCCCTCCAAAAAGATTAATGTATATATGCCATGTCACAATAGGCACCAATTGAACAATATCTATTCAAGTTTTATAATTAAATTATAGGATTTTAGTCCAGTATATTTATAATGCAAGTCCTCTTAACTCAAATGATTTTTTTTCTGTACTATATTTAAAACAAATTATTTTAAATGAATGTTTCTGTAGAGTTTGTATAAAGAAAATTGTGTAGGGTTCGTGTCTCAAGATTTCAGGCGATGCTTCATTACGGCAGCCATTTGTCATGCTGTCATGTTAAACGGAACCACATGCTTCAGCAAATTTCCGGTCATGTAATCACTTACACTTTATTATATGTACATTTTAAATATTGCTTTAATATGATGGTCTGAGATCTGATGGTCTCGCATTGATCAAAGTATTCAATTTGATATACACTGCATCTTAATTAAAGCAGCTTGAACTACAACTCCTTCACAAATGAATACCTCCAAGAAAAAATAAATACCTCGGAAAAAACAACATGTGAACTACTCACGTGAACATATACAGTTTATACCTGTACATCCATTTTTCTCATGTGCCTGAAATCTTTATTTCCACATTCAGGATAAACTTGTACATATTTTCTTAATGTGAAAAAACAACAGACTATGCAATACTAACTCTAAAAGAAGTTGTAATCTATGAGGTGTTTTAGGACCCATGTGAAGGACCAAAAAAAATTTACTGGCTCATTTTGGTAAAGTAACAACCTAATCATATTTATTACACTACAGTACATGAATACAGTTAAGTTGAAATAATTCCTTTTATTCATACTTATGTTATCTGATCATTTTCATCATGGTTAATACTACCAATAAAACCCAGTATTACATAAAACATGGCTTTTGTGTGTGTGTGTGTGGATGCAAACTCTTACACAGTATTACTCAAATCACACAAAATTGAAAAGGCTGATATACATTGTTTACTTAGCATCATATACATACTGAGCAAACAAGTCACGTTCATCGCTTGGAATTTTTACGTTAATGTCCATTCTACTTTTTTTTACTTTGAGCAGAAAATCTTTAAAGAATTCACACACACTAATACAGAAGACATCAGAACAGTTTTTATAGGACGGATGGCTTAGGTAACATAAAAAAGGAAAAAAAATTGAAAACAATATATGTAATATTAAAATAACCGACAGTCTGAACACCCTATTTTATTGCTATGGAAAATACCACATTACACACCACAACAGCTTGTCTCTGTACACTCCTCAATAACATGTTTATTTCAGTCCAAAGAGCATTCTACAGTGGAAATCTTGTAAAAGGTTTACACACCCCTGTTAAAAGGTTTTTTTTGTGATAAAACAAAAACGAAACAAAAAAACAAAGCTTAAACCATTTTTCCCACTTTAAATGATATAGCCACATAAAAATCATAAACAATATTAAAAAAAAAGGAGACCGCAAGAAAAAAAAACGACTTTCAAAAACCTGGTTGCACAACTGTGCACACCCTTTTACAACGGGGCATGTGGGTGTGCTCAGAGATAACCAATCACACTCGGTGAACTCAGATTAACCCCAAATAAAGATCTGTTATTTCTCCAAGATTTTCTTAACACAAGTTCAATATGAACGTCATCTGAAATGCCAACAGGTATACAACGCCATGTATACAAAAAGCTTACAAACTTGCACAGTGTCTTGTAGTGAAAATAGATCAATCAGTATATTAATGTGCTACAGCACACCATGATAGTGATCAAAAAAAGAGAAAATGGGTCACAGCAGTGGCATTACCAAGAGCATGATGTCACTCCAGATCTGATTCAAATAAAACAGCTTCAGGGATATTTGGGAAGTATTATTCACTGCCTGCATTTTTCTAACAAGCTCTCATTTTCTTTACAAGTCTGGTGTGTTTATTCTCAGAGGAAAAACTAAATTTGATGAACACCGTATCCGTGGTGAAGCATGGTGGTGGCAGCATCGATTCTGGCATAAACACTTTTGTGTCTAGCAGAAGGCAATGAAATGTTTCGACTTCCAGCACAATAATGACCCATAGCACAAATCCAAGCTATGTGGTTGCTACTGTATAACATTATTGGAGGGAAAGATACTGACACTCAGTATCAGAGAATAACTTTTCTCAGTTTCATTTATTTACATCACAAAAAAAAAAATCCAAATTTAACAGGGGTGTGTATGCTCATATCAGCTGTTTCTGTAAACCTATTTCATTAAGTAAATCAGGAACTAGAAATACAAAGAAAATTAATTCTCTTCCTTATCTGATATTTATGGTCTTAAATTAATTATGGCCTAGGTACGTTATATATACAGGCTGGCTATTTCTGTACAACTTAATAAATATTCTTTTGACATTCCATGCAGCAAGTGCTTAGCAAACCTAATGAAAAGAATATAGTATGATGTGGCAAAACCAAAGCAAAAAAAAAAAAAAAAAGCCATGTTGTAAATAAAAAATTGATAGATCAAATATCCTGTTTTTTAGAGCACCTTCTTATGCAAACGATATTATATGAGAAACACATTAAATTTACAAAAGTTTTCATGACCCCAAACTTCTGGGGACAGAGTTCACCTCTGGTCAGTAGGATAAGACTCAGTCCAGACCTGTATCTTGCAGCATACTTGGTGTTCCTGCGGATTTTGACCTTTTCATCTTTTCAATGGCTTTTTGGAGGTCGGCCTGCTGGATGGGTCGAATGTAGTCATCCTCTGAACTGTACAGAAATACAGGCAGGTTAACACAATCTATTAACACCACACTGGGCAAAAACATCACTACAGTTACACGGGAATTGATGAGAACAGACAGGTCATAATGATCTGAAATCCAGCATCTATTGGGGGTACAATTACACAAATTATATAAAAAAATAAAATAAAAAAAAAACTGCTTTGTGCGCCGTTCAACATAACATTGTGAAATAATTGCTTAATCTCCTGAAAGTGTGCACACTCAGCTGTAGCGAGGTGAAAGGCATTCCTGGGTCAATTAAGACGATGCTGATGCATGACTGGATTGCTATCTCAAGATAAAAGTATAAATGTACATGTAATAGCAGATAAAAAGCAAGGTAAAGTTAACAGATTAACAAAAGTAATAATAGCAGTCAGCTTTTCCTGATTAAACATAACTGTGCTATAGGTCATAAGAGGTCCAATGGCGAAACAGAAAAACAGGAAGGTCAGTACAAATGTACTAAAAAAAACCCCACTAAAAACAATTATCTGCTGTTTTTCTTATAATTATTAGCCAGTGTTGGGGGGACATTATATTTTAAAGTAACTAATTACATTACAAAAAGTAATCAGTTACATTACAGCCTTACCTTCTGATAAAAGTAACTAGTTTAAGTCAAGACCTTTATAATTATTCTACCATCATCACTCAGTGAAGATATTCTAATAAATCTGTTAAGTACTAATCGCACTTGCGGCCCCCTATCACCCTATCTCACCCAAGTACTGTTCATCATGATTCACTGCGAGTTTTGGTGCTGTGATTACGTTTCCATTGGTCCTCGCGGAAGCTTGAGGACCTTGCAGAACTTCGCGGAACATCGGGCGGTCACTCATGCCTAACACGGCTTCTCACCGCAAGTCAAACCGCGTAGGTGAGATAGGGGTATAACAGCAGGAATAACAGAGGAGGCGGATTATCGGGGGCGGGGCTTGTAGGGCGTCTTTCACACACACACACACAAACTAATGGAATGACTGGTGTCTGGCTCACGAATTACATAAATTGTCTGAATAACAGGTTACACTTTTGAAAATATAACTAAATAACGGAGTACTTAAATGGCGGACCTAACGCGTTAGATTACTCGTTACAACAAAATAATTACTTTGTAACGCGTTACACCCAACACTGTTATTAGCTAATTCAATTTACTTTAGCATTGGTATTATAATGGGAGACTTAGAAAATGTCAAGTAATTCGTTAAAAAAATGTCCCAAATTATTTCACTGACTGAGAAGTGGATTGTACAGTACATTTAATTTTCTTACTTATATATATTTTTTTTCAAATTTTCTCCCCAATATAAACCGTGTGACGTCAGCCGACCGCATCTTTTCGAACTGCTTGCTCACGCACCATTAGGGGCGGAGTAACACACTCGG
>JAOVVA010000054.1:16715598-16772835 GCA_028565275.1 Leiocassis micropogon
TGGCACAATTTTCCAATCACATCTATTATGCGAAGAAGTTGAAGGACATCAGGTATTATGACAGATTTACAAGTACGAAGTACGAAAGTGTCTTCATTTAGCATCATCATTATCTACTCTGTAGTTACTGAATGGCCATTTTATATAATTTACTGCATTTCCTCTACGCAAAATCTACAGTACTTATTTAACCTGCACCTCATAAGTTGCACAATTCCAGTATTTGCACTGATGTTTATACACTGGTTGAATGCCCGTGAGTGTTGATCTGAGGTCATACCACGGGCATGACTATGGGAATGAATACAAGGATCACCATTGGCCTCCATGGCCCCTAGTTGGACTACAGAGGTTCCTAGATTTATGGATGATGCACTACTATTTGCACTTCTTGTACACGCTAAACTGTGTTTTGTTCCTGTACTTGTACTATGCAATGATAAAGTTGCAAACACACATACACACATCCATCGATGATCTTAAAGAACTCCTAGATAAAACTCATAGAACTACGAGATACTTGATACACTGATTCACCAATTATAATGACTAATATAGAGGCACTGGCAAGCATTTCACTAAAGAAATACTTTCAGTAAACCAAGTAATAAGTTCTTTAATTGTTTTTCTCCAATGCACAGGTGTTTAGTCTGGGTTCTCCACTTTGCACACACATTTATTGACACTATGTGCACGATCCATGTCTAATAATAAACCTTCTTTTGAAGTCACTTTGATTTATTTTTATTTTTCCTCATGCCATTGAGGTCCCTATGACACTGATCAGTATTTTTAGAACCACCATGTAATAACCTCTCAATTAGTTTATACTGTACCTGCTGCACCACCCTGAAGCATCTGCACTCATTATGATTTGGTTAAGTAATTTGTGAGATTGAGTGCGGCAATTTTGCTTTTATACAACAATTCCACCAACTGCATTTATCAACAGATTATGATGAGCTTGTTTATTTAACCAGTTCATTTGCTCTCTATGCAAGCGCATATTCTGCCATGCCTGGTGGAACTAAACTAACCGTGACTGGTGGAGCTGGTGACAAATAGCATAATTAACAGGGATGAAAGTAGTTTTAAATTCCCGCCGATACTATGGAGCTAAAAGGTGAGAAGAACAAACTATTTAGGTAGTAGACAGTCCTGTAAATCTCATAAGTTTCCCTTTATATTTACATTGATTCCGCTTTAGAACATCTGGAACGTTAACTACAGGGTTCCGTGGTTGAATTCCAAATTAGCGCTGCTTGATTATGGCAAAAATTATAATCATGATTATTTTGGTCGATACCGGGATCACGATTATGGAAAACGATTATTCGTTGCCTGTGGAACATATACCTTATGTTCAGTAAATGCAACAACTGAAAAAACAAGTAAAAAGTATATAAAATGCTATGATACACATGCATGCACGTACAGACAAACTCTTATCTAAAGTGTTTTCCAGTTTCTTGTATCCCTGATCATTAACCGTGCTAATCAGACACATGTCTTTTGCTAGGAAAAATGTGATGTGATAGCATCTGTTATTTCTTTAAGCCTCTGAGAGCTGAATGGGAAGGCAGTTGCATTATCAAGAGAGCCCTGAATCAATGACCGTGCCACAGTGTTGGTCTTCGGCAACCTCCTTGAAACCAATATTTTCAAACGACTGAACTGAATTTACCTTTTTTGTTGATCAGAGACTCTCTTTCATCAATCTTTTTTTTTTAAGCAGAACCAAAGATTGCATACAATAAAATGGTTCAAGACCTGACACACTGCTAAACAAAAAAAATGCAATGGATTTTGGACTGTGGTAATCAGGCTGCCCGCTTTCATGACAGGATGCTAAAAGGTTTTACTCACAAGTGAACTTATCTTGCTGTGTAGAATCTTTGGCGGATCTAAACACACGCGAGTGAGTTTTGGTTTCGGGGAGAGGCAAGAGCAAATGGATGCATTGTTGTAAAGCAAAATGGGTGTGCTGGATTTATAATGCAAAATGAAAACGTTACTGTGGAACGGAATGTGGCCGAATAATCATACCCATCCTGATTATCTTATTTTCATAATCATTGGAAGTCAATAATGATAATCGAAATTTAAATTCAATTAACTGCACAGCCCTATCGCGAATAGCGATAAATGGAATCATTCGTTCAACAGAGTATATATATATATATATTTTTAATCGTACCATTTATCTCTATTTATATCCTTTTTCTTGGTTATTTTAAGATGAAAAAAATAAAAATAATTCCAAAATATTCAACATGAAACCATTCTTGTCAGACTTCTTTCAATTAAAAAACTCTGGTTAGCCTTCTCTGTGGTACATACACAAGATTTTTGCAACAAAATATGTTAAAATCATATGGACAAATATCTTTAAATTCACAATTCACATGATCTAAGCATAGAACTTTACATCAGCCTACTTTTGCGGTCAGAAATTTACATAGTCATCATGAACATGAATGTCATGCCCAGTTATTTTTTTTGAACTGGACCAGAATGATGATTGTACAACAATTTGGTGCGCATGTTTTTTAATGTATTTCAGGATATCTGAAATGAACATAGGGTCAAAAATATACATAGAGCACAACTAATATTTGGTTGAGGTGAACATTTTTTGGTGACCGTCTACAAGCTTCCGGCAAAGTTCTGGATGGATATGTGACGACTCTTTTTGGTTGAATTTGTAATGTTCATTTGAATGTGTTGGCTACCCATCGCAAACCAAACTTTTAAACATGGTTCACATTTTTGTTTTATGGCTTTAAGGCTTCAAAAGCTTATAGACAAGATAGCCTGCTTTATCCACTCAACAGCCAACTCTGATGTGTAGTTGGTGTCACTGTCTTGCTGGAGCTTCAACTGTCTCGGCCCTCATTTAATGTCAGATGATGATCTGTCCACATGAGCCATTTTCCTGGATGGCAGCCTTTCAGTCCATGGCGATGTAAAAGTCGTTTGGCTGTAGACAGTGACACTGGTGTTCCAGCAGCTTCCAGTTCATGGCAGGCCTGAGCCCAGGTGGTTACTGGGTTGTTCCGTACCAGCTGAATCAATTTTCTCTCAGCCGAGGGTGACAGCTTCTTCCAGACCTTGGCAAAGTGTCTCCAACTCCCGATATCTTGTACTGACATAGAATAGTTTTAATCTACCATCTTTTTTCAGAGATATCCTCCGAGCTCCTTGGACTTGCTTATTGCACTGTGTGTTGATCAATCCAGTGAGCGATCTCAAACAAACTATTTTTATATTGGCACAGAGAAGCCCTAGGCATGGCAAATTAAAGGGCACTTTTCAGTCTTTAAGTATGACTAAATTAATAGTCCAAGTGGTGTACATGTTTATCCTTTACCCTGTATGTATAATTTTGACTGTGCCTATCTAAAAAAAACCCCGACATAAATTAAATCTTTTGCTCCAACTTCTTGGGGTTTTCTTTCAGTAATGTGTTGTACAGAAACAAACTGATATTGCCATGACGATCATGTTCATCATACAGTAAGTGTATGTAACCTTCTGACTGCATTTGTACATGTATAAATATTAGTTAGACGCACAAACACACACTATAACTACCTAAACGGGAAATTTTCCAAGGCTTACCCGTCCTCAGCGTGCACAAAGTCCCGCACACAGAGCAGAGCTGCATCTCGACACATCTCTCTGAGGTCACTTCCTGAGAAGCCATCTGTATCTTTGGCTATTTCACGCAGGTCTACGCCAGCACCAACCTTCAGAATTTGAAAATGATTAGTGCATATATTATCAGCACGCCACTCAGAACCATGCTCTTCCCATGCATGTAACGCTTACATTCTCATTGTGCAGGATGAGCTTCAGTATCAGCTCCCTCTGCCTGCTATTCTGCATAGCAAAAAAAAAAAGAACAGTTAATGAATACCGTGTATCAGATGCAATTCAATTACAACTGAAACCTTACAATTAAAACTCACGGGCTGATTAATGTGGAATCTAGTGGGCATTCTGCGCAGTATAGCCGAGTCGAGATCTTGAGGACGGTTGGTAGCGCCCATAATAATAACCTGAACAAAGGGACATCCGTCTTAATTGAAAAACCTTGTAGGCAATTAGCGGTTTGTTTTTTTACAACCAGCAGAGCCGGTTTCATTTATTAGATTAGACACTTTCACTTTGCATAAACACAAGACCTGCTCACTATACTGTACCTGGCATTTGTAATCGGTGTCTAGTCCATCCCATAAGCTCATGAACTGAGCCTTCATCATAGCAGTAGCCTCATGGTCTGAGCTGGAGCGGTTTCTTAAAAAGGAGTCTAGAAATGAAAAGGAAGCAATATTTATTCAGATTTAGCAAGTATTTTAATACTGGATTGATTTGTACATGCTAGTATTTCAGTACTGTTTCAGTATCCAAGACATCCTTTTATCAGCTGAGTAACAATGACAGCCGTGTAATCCATGCAAAATTGTCCTTAAACCAACATGCAGGAACACACCGTTTATACCTTGTCCACACCTACACTATGGTTACTCATAGGCATATTATTTATTTTTACATCCGTAATTTATAATTTTAACATGCATGTGCTCACCAATTTCATCAATGAAGATGATGGAAGGCTGGAGCTTGATGGCCAGGGAGAAGACAGCCGCGGCCAGTTTCTGGGACTCGCCGTACCATTTATCGGTCAGAGTGGACGGCTGCAAGTTGATAAACCGGAAACCAGCTTCCTTGGCTGTGGCTTTGGCTATCAGAGTCTTTCCACAGCCTGGGGGCCCGTAGAGTAGCACTCCTGGTAAAGACAGGACAATCTCAGGAAGCAGTTGTCTCTGTCAGCTACATTATAATTGTTCGTAATTATGCTCCATGAACTTTTAAACAGTTTCATTCACGTCCTCACCTTTGGGTGGCTGAAGCAGCTTTGACCCTTCAAACAGATGCCTTTTCTGAATGGGAAGAATGACTGACTCCTTCAACTCGGTTATAACCTCATCTAGGCCAGCTATATCGCTCCACGTAATCTGTGGACATGTCAAGACTTTACAAAGCTATTCTCTTAAACGAAACCAGTCTGTGATTCATGTTAAGTTAGTCGGCCACAAACATGACATAATTACCTCATTATAATTAATTGAGATTATCGGCATTATGTGAGATAATCTAGCGGAGATGATTACTAGCTACCCTCACAATTAGTGTCAGTTTTGACAGGTTAAAAAAAAGGTTATGAACAAATATATGTGGATAATAAGCGGATTTACTCTATAAAGACTGATGAAATTGCATCAGATCTTATGTTTTCTTAGGCACTTTAAAAGGTAAACAAAAATCTCATTTATCTATTTAGACATTGATAAACAGTGGGCTGTATGCTTTATTACACTATGCCTCGAAAACAATCGGATCATTGACCCCAATTATCATCATCTTCTAAGAGAGGGCTACGCAAAAGACCTGATCCAAACTTCATGCCACCAACTCTGGAATAATAACATTTAAGACTGAAGATGAACAGCATCCTCACTTGCATACTTAACGGGTCCACCAGATGGGCTGCAATACTCATCTCATACTCAGACAGCTTGACATTCTGTACTCCAATCTGTTTCATGAGTTTCTCTGCCTGAAAAAAAAAAAAGCAGGAATGTTTAAATAGTCATTTCATCCAAGTTACATAATCTACAATTTGATTGCTAATACGCAATACCAACAGGACATACATTTTCTACAAACAATGCACAATGCTCATTTCAAATCTTTGGGCTGTAAATTTAATACTAATAACATGGTTACAAATGGAAATTACGAGGCGATGAAAAACAAGTGATGTTAAATAATAGAACAAATTATGTTACAGTATACAAAGGACAGGGCAAGGCTCGCCGATGTGCTAACAGATGCAAATCATCCACTACTTGCAGGATAACATTCCCCAATGTGAGTAAGAAATTTTATCAAGAAATTCAAGAAAACCCGTTCAATCGGAATGGGGAAAGGGCCGGGCCGTAAACCTCGTCTTAAAAAAAAACATCACACTTCTATAGTGGAGATCATGATGTGGGCTTGCGAATACTTATAAACTTTACGAATACTAATAAACCTTAGTCCATTAACACCAATTGTCGGGGCATTTTCAAATTTACAGAGAAGGACATAGATAAAGGCATCAAGACTTCTCTGGGCTCCGTCTCATCTGAGATGGACAGTGGCACACTGGAAATGTGTTTTGTGGTCCGATGAGTCAACATTTTAAATTAGGTCAGGGTTTCCCTGATCACAGACATCAGAATTAGACGATAATGATAAAAACTGCAGATCACAGGTGTGTGGGGGTTATTGAGATCTGACATTTTGTTGACATTGAGATCTGTCTTCTATTTATTGCGTAGTATTGTTTATTTATTTACTATAAATCACTATAAAAATAACTGCTCTAAACAGCCGTGCACAAATAAATATAATTAAGATCTGAGAAAATATAAAATTAACTTAATTATAACGAATCGAAACTGCACTAAACGTTTTTTTAAATAAACACACATTCACTTTGTATTTAGCGAGCCGATCATGGCTGCTCATCAGTAAGCAGTGAGGGCTGCGTAATAGCCATGCTGAATAGTCCCTCACTGTCAGCCCGCATGCGCGAAGTGGTAAGGTAAACCCGGGCTGCCTCGGCCAGAGCTGGAAGCCGCTCTTTATTTCTCTTTGCATTATTATTGTTGCGAAAACGATTTTAGGCTTTTTTTACTCTCTACAGAGGTTAGACTCGAGCTGTCTGAGGGCTTCTGGTTGCGTGAGGGTCGACTTAGCCGCCAACTGTTGTTAAAGCTTTTGGCAGACATTCCCCAAGTGATTTTACTTTATAAAAAATAATAATAATAATAATAAAAACTTTGCATATTGCAAATTTGATGCCTCATGTCGATGTGAAGGTTGACTCATATTTTGCATCATTACAAAAGTATCTGTGAATCGTTAATAGAATCGTGATTCATCAGACCAGACAACCTACTTCCATCGCTCCGTGGTTCAGTTCTGATGCTCACGTGCCCTCTGTGGACACTTACTGTGATGGACAGGGGTCAGCAGGGACATGACTATGCAGCCACATGCGCAGCAAGTTGTCACACACAGACACACAGACACACAGACCATGTGGAGAAATGACCATGTGGACGTTTGTGAGCGTCACATCACACACCGTAACTTGTCAGTGCTTTTAATGTCATGGCTGACTGGGGTATAAACACCTGTTAAATCAATTGCTTAATTTCTTTTTTTTTTTTAAGTGTGAGAGTGAGAGAGAGAGAGAGAGAGAGAGAGAGAGAGAAATTAATAACATTGGTTATTTATATGAACTAATTGACCAATATAAAAATGACATACTAATTTAATTTTGTTGTTTGTTTGTTTGTTTATTTTTCTCCATGGCATTTTCCACAGAGGTATGACTGCTCAATGTTCTCGTTATTTAAGCACAAATATTTAATGCGCAATCAACATCAGTCATTTTGTTTTTTAAATGACATAAGAGGGCTGGGCCAATTTGTGTGCTGAAAGAAAGAAATAGCTGTAACACTAATTATACGTTAATACTAGCCTGTTCATTGTAGTTCAATATTTTAACTAACAATGAAATTGTGCACATTTTATGATTGACACTCCACCTCTGGCTTTGTGTAGCAAACTGCATTATTCCGCCCTGGACGTGGGTTCGTCCCCTATTTAGTAACAGCCCAGAATTAAGTACGTCAAGTAGGCATGGCAGGGCACATTTGCATACAGAGATAGTTTAATCACGCTGAACCAGTTTTGCCAGATCTATGTAAATCAAAGCCATTTACAGTAATATGATCATCCAAATTAAACAAAAAGAAAAACACAAGAATACTAATCTGGATTGTTTTTTATTTACCTGCTTCTGTGCTTCAACTTTCTGTTTTCTTGTCGGATCGATCGCATCCACCATCCACTTAATTGTGAAGTAGGTGACGGCACCGAATATCGTGAGGCGGAAGAGTAAACCGATAACCTCATTGCGACCCAAGGGGCGGGTGATATTGTCTGCTGGAATCTCCTTCAACACCATCATCACATACGTGCCTGAGGAGTAATTTCAAATTTGTCAGAAAAAAAAAAACATCACAGAACACACCTCTGACAGAAAACAAATAACACGAGAGCAGGACAGACCAGTGCGTCAGTGGTTTCTAGGTGGTGCTGGAATGTTGCCAATATAAATCAATCATACTGTGCAGGTTTCCTATTATTAGAATGAAATCATTTATTACTGAATGTTTAAAACAGGAGAGAACATACGCCACCAAAGCGGTGATTTCATAACACAGGGTGGCTATTAATAGGTAAAACACTCATCAATATACTCATCTTTTTTTTCATGCAGTGTATGACTGTTTTCCGAAGGAGCGGATAAATTTGTAGCAGAACATTCACACATTTTGTGAATCTTCAAAATGTCAATAAATCAAAAAAAAAAAAAATCCTGAAGAGAGCCAGTTTCATCATGGTGCTTGATGCAAATGCACTTGACAATACTGTTCTTACAAGAACTATTCCAAACAGCTGACTTTCATGCTTTAAAACAACAATTGACTGTTGTTGTTATTACTTAATTATCCATTTCCATGTGTGTTATTTCATAGCTTTGAAAAAAAAACATTGTTTGAGAATGTATAAAATAAATCCAAACTAGTGTCCAAAGATTTAAGTCATGATATATGTTATACCCCTGTCTCACCTATGCGGTGTTAGGCACCGTGAGCTGCCGCGATTGCCCGCCAATGTTCCGTGAAATTCTGCAAGGTCCGCAAGTATCCGCGAGGACCGCCAAAAAAATTTACCATATTTAAAAATATAATAATTCTGCATGTTTAATTTACTCGCGCGGAAAGATGGACTCGTACGTCCATAATTAAACATGTTTCATTTTTCACGCGGAAAGATGGAAACGTAATCACAGCGCCAAAACTCGCTGTGAATAATGATGAACCGTACTAACGGCCACCGCGCGGAACCGCGTAGGTGAGAAATTTACAAACGTTACATTTATTTCAGCAAATAAATAAATAAATAAATAAATACATTTCGGGGGAGCAAACAAGATTAAAATTAAACTTTTAATAATTGCCTGTAAATAGCCATGAGAAGAAGTGGAAAAGCACTGAGTGTAAGCTCGGCCGCGATCACTTGACTGCTGCTGGATTGGCACCCTGTCCAGGGTGTACCCTGCCTCGTGCCCTAAGCCTCCTGGGATAGGCTCCAGGTCCCCGTGACCCTAAATACATGATAAAGCGGTATAGAAGATGAGTGAGTGAGTGAGTGAGTGAGTGAGTAGCATTCTTCTCTGCCTAACTTTAAGCGCCCCTTATTGACCGGCCGCCACTGGTGTAATATAAACCGACAAGTTATTTAAATCCAAATGATTTTGACCAGGGTCGAGTGTTTATTAAAGATGACTGAGTTAGTAAAGCAGAAAACGCGTCCCGCAGCACAGCACATACAGCCAGCACGCTTTTGTGTCTTTTTAAAGCCTATTCTTTAAATCTGTGATCTTTTACACATGACTGCCTTTTGCTGCACACAAGTACATGCTCACTATCGCACCCTTTGTGTTTCATCCAATGGAACGTACATGTCACGTCATCTCCTTTTATTAGATGTAATGAGCACTGAAAGCCTGTACTTGTTCTCTCTTCCACATACTGTAGTAATCAAGTAATAAAAGAACAAGCAGCTGTACAGTGCACAATGTACAGTACATAAGGATTAAGGAGTTACTGAATTTGGAAGGTTGGTGGTTCAAGCCCCAGCTCCACCTGAATGCCACTATTGGGCCCTTGAGCAAGGCTCTTAACACTATCTGCTCCTCAGTTTTTTATTTTATATACTACAATATTATATCAATATTAATCTTTCCTTGAGATTGTTGTAGACTTGGCACTTATTTACAATCATGAGTTGTTAAAACAGTGGACCACTACAGTAGAACCTTGGTCTGCGAGCATTTTGCAAGACAAGGAATTTTTAAAATACATTTTAACTTAATAAATGAGCGAGGACCTGATACACGAGTAGTACGTATGCACTTCGTCTGCAGAGCGTCACGTCATCATAACTGACACAATTGTTTTTCTATCGCGCGCCAGTCTCAGTGCGCGCGTCACTTGTATAGTCAACATCCGTGTGTGTGTACTGTCTATGGTAATATTGTGACCACGTGTGTACACAAGAGAAAAGCAAAATCAAGCGTCATTAGATTGGTTCCTTGTTTAAGATCCAGAGTCTCTCTCTGTCAGAAAGCATTGATTCCGTTAGTGTGTGTGTATGCGTGAAAGTCGTCCTACACATTAGCCCCCTCCCTCCTCCTCTCATCTTACACGCATGTGCGCACGCGCTCACGCACACACAGAAACACTGTGCTGTTAAAAAAATTTTATTCTAGCAATCCAAGGTTTAACTGGAACTGAAACTGGGTATGATTTGCCTCTCTGAGAAACCCTACAACAACGAGTTGCTTTGACTTTAAGGGCCAATAGAGAAAAAGGCGCCACGGAGACTCATTTTTAAGGCGTTACATTATCAAAAATCTTTAAAAACCCCAGATCTGCCTTTTCCTCCAAACTCTGTGAGCAAATGAGTTTTGCATTTCACTTACTTACACTAGTCTCAAAACATAGCGAGGGCAAATCAATTATGTTTGAGGCAATAAATGGCACGTTTGATGCAGTAAACGTCGCTGTTTCTTTATATTCCTACAGGTGGTACACTGAACTATTTACACATTTTCATGTGGTAAAATGTGGTAAAAGTGAATTATTTGCCAAGTTTCTCTAGGAATAATAATTACATTGGATGACAGAGACATGCTACTCAGTAAAAAAGTAGTTTTTTTTTTTTTTGGCTTAATTTTAAACTTTTGTATTTGAAGGTAATTTAATTTGTTTAAACCCCCTGGTTTTTAAGTAAGAAAACTAAATATGTTCTAAGAAACGGACTACATTTAATTACTCAAACTTTTATTAAAAGGTTTAAAATTTTTACCAAAATTGGGGGGAAATGCAATATTGAATCACAAAATTGATAAAGTCATGATACCTATAGAATCATAATATATAGGATTCTAGACGCATCACGATTTTATAAATATTCTGTTTCGATATTACTTTTCCCCCCCAATTATTCAAATTTTTAAACCTCTGACAGTTCAAAAACAGTTTATGATTAATTAAATGTAGTAACTGTATTGATCTCTTGCAGGAAATATGTGCAGGTCAGGCAAGACATGATATCTCTGCTCCAAGAACTAGGGAGAATAAAGGGCAATGTCTTTTAGAACGGGGATTCCCTGATCAGGGAAGGAAGCATGTAATTTATTTTTTATTTTTTGAGTAAGACTGGACTGGAAGGTTGGCTTTAAAAGACAGTTGAGGGAGAGTGAGATCTATAGGTGGTGGTGGTGATGCAACTTACAAAACTTCAATAAAAAAAAGAGATGGGAAGTGTAAAGAACATGGAGTGGGTTAAAATGCCGGAAAGATGCAGACGAAGAGTTCTGGACACTAAAAAAGACAAAATGCATCCTTAATGGATACAATCAACATGAAACGCCAGTGGAGTGAATATGCCGTGAATAAATACTGCATAATAAGTAAACACGGCTTTATTGGCGTAAAAACATCAAAGCTTTAACCAGATTCACACGTATCACTTAAGCACGTGCTGATGAGAGGGAGGGAGGGACAAAGAGAGAAAGAGCAGATACCGCGTCACTCTCCAAGGCTCCATGTGTGTTCACAAGTAAACCGGTGTGTTTCGTGGAGCAGCATCACAACTCGTTTGTGTTACACTGATGTGAGCTAGCTGTCCAGCTAACCAAGCTCACTGACTCACTCAGACAGACAGCTCATCCAGCTGCACCGATATCCCTTTAAAACGCTTCCGATTCTCTTTCGTTTTAAGCAGAACATCGCTCACTTAAACTAGACCTACTCGCACGAACCTATAGTGGTGTTTTGTTATAGGGTAAGGCATTCTGCTGAGTAAATTAGCATACTATGTAAACGTCAGCTAGCCTGAAAGTGAAAGCTTCGCCTTTCCTAGCGTTGACCTTTTTGTTGGCACAGTACTAAATGTACACGAAAAGAGATCACTTTATGAAATCAGACAGCAGATGAGTAAATGTCTCACATTAACTTCACTTATGACTCTTAAAAATGTTTACGTGTACGTTTATTTCGCTTAGTATAGATCTATTTTTGGGTTTACTCCAGTCGCTGAAACTGTATAACACACTCACCTCGACGACTTGCCGATTCTTCCGTGTTTACTTCTTCGGTGAAATCAATGAGCTGTTGCAAGCCAACCGAGCAAGTGCTCAGCGCCCTCTATTGTCTTTAAGCGTAAACAGGATGCAGTTTAATAAACGGAGAAGATAACTACTAAAATAACCAGTTATAAAATAATCGTATTTTCCTCATCAAATCCATGGTTTAATACGTAAATCGTATTGAACGTATTAACGTGAATAAAAACACATATTAATGGTTCTTGTTGTGTGCCAAAGACGCTCCCCAAAAGCAAGCTCCCTCTAGCGGTCTGGCGTGTTCAACATACGATGATGTCATCGTTCGATTCTCACTGCGCATGCGCATGCTCCTGGCGCCGCAGGACCCGTTAAATAGCTGAGACAGGTTTCTAACGGGACATGCAGCCACACAATAAGATTAACACGCACAGTGCGCATGCGCTAATGCGTTTTACAATTTAACATGTGTGATGGATGGAACTGTGCAAGTCTTCATTGATATTCAAATACAAAACACAAATCACAAAATTGAGAACAAGTTATTTTTGGAAATCATGAATTGTATGCCTGACTGAACGTGTGCGCCATAAAATAGTGTATATACATAAATGAATAATAGCCTATGCTATTTGCGATATTAATTAAGTGCACATATAAAGCATTGGTATTTTGGGTATTGTTAAATAATCTGGCAGATGGCGCTAAAGAATAACGATTTGTCTGTAATATTGTTCCTCTGTCCCGCCCTTCAGTGCCTCAGTGCACATCAGTGTGCCTGAGAGCTGCTTACTGTGTGTGCAAGTCATCAATCCCAGATCTAACTCAACCCAAAAAGTCAGTAAAAAAAACTCGGCTATATAAACCATCTGCTTGTGTTATGATAAAACGTCCCTGTTTCACTCCTAGACTCACAGTTTGTGCTCTGACTTTACTTTTCTGCTTGCGTAAGCATTTCAGTAATTTCCTGCCCCTCTCTTGCAGACCAAAGGGGGCAAATGCACGCGAGCTGAGATTTCTCTCTTCACTCAAACACACACATACACACACACAATGCCGACTTGCTTGTCGTTAACACGGATTTTCTCACAAGAAGACTAATTTGTAGAGACGCAGAGGATTATTACATGACATAAAGGCGACATTATTATTTGAAGTAATCTGATCTAAAGCACTGGACACTTCCCTCGTTTCAGAAAGACACGTGACTCAGGAACAGAAAGGAGTCCGAACCTGTCGGCGCGCGCCGTGTATCCCTCCGCCATACACCGGTGGGAAAATGACCGTTAAACCGACAAATCTCTCGGTATGTGTTTAAATCCAAACAAATATTAACGGTTTTTACAAAAGTGTTAATTATACCAGGGATTTACTAGATCAAGTCTATTGAAAACATTTTTTCTTTCAGTGGGAACTATTTTGTGCCGCGAAGTACTATTTTGTCGGCGCATGAACCCTTTTCATATTGGAAGCCATGATGGAAGTTTAGCAGCAGGAGCAGCGCCTGAGAGGAAAAGCGGGGACCGAGGAGCTGCTGGAATCTTCTGCAAACAGCTCCTATTTAAAAATATAACCAAGGAGTATCTTTTAATCGCATGGTGGAGGCTGTCAAATTTCCCTTTATGTATTGGAATATCGACAACGACGTGGATGGTTGAATTCTGAAGCGTTTTATGTATTTTTTTTTTTTTAAAGATGTACGTACATGCTAACACGCTAGCTAGCCAGCTAGCCGCTCGTTAGAGGAGGCACACAGGGCCGCCTGCCTGCCGCCCGCCGCCGCCGCCGCTGCTGCCTCTTACGTTCTGCTTTAGCGACGTCGGAGAGGGTTTTCTCTCCGCATTTTCGGGCACAATCACGGCGACTGTGGCGGATTCAGAGACTTGGCGTGGTTCAGAAACCTCTCTGTGCGAGACGTGGAGACGCGTGGAGCTTGATAGCCGGAGGATCGGTGTCGGTGTGGGTGTCGGTGTGGCTCTGGGCGGCCGGGCCTGCTCCAGGCCCTCCTTCTGTATGAGCGAGCAGCAGCAGCAGCCAGCACACGGCCGCTAGCTTAGCAGCTGAAGCTAAGGCTAAACCTAGCACTACCTACGGACTTCGAAAATTAAGAAAGAAAGGAAAAATTTCTTTTGGAGGAAAAATCCTTAAAGACGGCATTTCACCCGGAGGCCACGATACTGTCGATTACCTTAAAAACCCTAAAGACTCCTTTCACAGCTATGGCTGCGATCATACAGAAGATGGTCAGCCGAAACAAAAGGAGATACCAGGAGGATGGGTTTGATTTGGACTTGACGTGTATCCTCTTTATAACCACATGTCTTATATGTGTGTGTGTGTGTGTGTGTGTGTGTGTGTGTATAGTGATCAAATACATGGGTATGCGCATATATAACACTTTTATTTATATATTTAGTGTGTGTGTATATTGTGTGTAATGTGTGTGGATGAGGTGTTAAGTCCTGATCAGATCTGAGCATCACTGAGGGAGACACGTTAACCCATTTGTGCTCAAACTGTTGCCACTGACATTCAGGCAACCTGTCACCCCAAGCCTCAATTTTTTCTCTCTCTTGAGATGTATGACATCTCGTCTAGCTCCGGTATCCAAGTCTGCACGATCAGTTCAGCATCATCATACGTCTGCTTGGAAGTGTACACTTTACACATGTAGGTCTGCTGGTTTCTGTCTCCTGAGGTGGTTGAGAGAAATGCCCGAGAAGTCTCAGACTAGCTTCTGAACATCCTGTCTTCTACTTGTTTTAGTGATTTATCATAGTTTTTTTTTTCGTTTTTTTTTCTCTTTCTTCTTGATGCTGTTCTTTGTGATGGTCAGAATGTTATAGTGATCCTCCTATAAAGCTAGCTTGGGTTTTGATCAGAAACAAAACCTCGGTGTGGTGCGGTGCTGTGCGCAGAGGATCGGCTGGCCTACATAACGCAAGATTACACTCACCATCAGGGCTACACACAAAGGAGCATTGCATCAGCTGCTTGCAGAAAATGGCTGATGTTAAGAACCCCAAGCACATTGCCAAATTGAGCTGCTTGTGTCCATGAAAAATTAGATTTCTTCCTTTCCCTTGAAAGAAATTAGATCTTTAGAGTTAAAGTAATAACGGTTTCCTTTTCACAATTTGTCGATTTCTGTCCATTTACACCTGAGTAATCCTTAATACTCAAGGTTATCTGTGTAATGCCGTCGTTTGCATCTTTTTTTTTTTTTTTTTTTTTTTTTGACACACGCAAGGTTTGTGTCTTTGGAAGGAGAACGGAGGCATGACACACTTATCAGCAATGTCGCATGTCCGTATGGGGAACGCTCGTACTTGTCCTTACCTTTATCGTCTGATAAAAGTCTTACAGGCTGGCACTACACACACAGCTCTTCAGCTTACATTTACAGATACTTTTGTACTTGAGTTTAGCCGAGCAGTTGTGGAATGAATGTTGTTAAAGGTTGTGATTTTGAGTCCCCCTACCAGAGACGTGAACCACTTTTGTCATTAGAGCAGAGCGCTACTTCCTGAGGCACCCTGGCTATTCAATGAAATGGCGATCCTTCCCCTACGATCAGCTTCCTCAAATTATATTAGCACTTGTGAAAGGTGTAAAAAATGTAGACGACTAGGATTGTTGCTTTGTTTTATTTTTTCCTTCATAAAGTGGCCGTGTTCCAGTTGTGTCGAGACTCTGTTTGCGGACAGCCAAGGCACTGTGAGGATTTAGTATTCACACCCATTTAATCGTCTGCTTCAAGCTTCGGCTAATTACTAGAGATTGTCGATCGGAGTTCAGGCTAAAAGTGGGAACACGCAAGTCTCCACACAACTGACACCCTGAGTTACGTTCATGGCTTCCAGACAGATAAGTGGTGAATCATATTAGCTTGGTGTTTGGCTGCTGAATGGGGCTGGTGGAAACTTAATCAAACAATTTCTTTTCATTTTATACTGCCAGGTTTGAGATATTTTGGCTTTACTCACAAACTAGGTATTTGTGTTCTGGCATCTCTTTCACCTTGCTTTCTAGGTGTAGCCTTTCTTACAGCATTCCAGGATAAATGTTGCAATTAATCGGCTGACTTATTAGGACGACAACTTCCTTCTGCGAAGACATTGTGAGCAATTGTCCGTTTAGTTTAACCCGAGATTACACGACGCCTAAGCTACAGATTCACATTCCTTTCCAGAGCTATCAAGTTGCTATTATAATATACGTAAATGTATTTGCTTGCACAGAAGTGGACCAGATGGTGTTCTTGACACTATAGGCTCTAACTGACCACATGGTGTTTCTGAACCTAAAGGCTATAGTGTCTGAAGAAATTGTTCTTTTGTTTTTTTTTTTTTTTTTTTTTTTTTTTTTTGGATGCACAGTTATCCTATAAAAATTTGCATTTATTTTGCACGGCACATAAATCTGGAGTTGTACGCGTTCCTGCCTGGAGTTCTTTAAAAGAGTGCTCCAGCGCTCTACCCGCTACATTTATAGCGCGTGTGTGTTTGATTTTCATTTATGACGTTCGTTTTTGACACTTCTTGGTACTAAACCTAAATGAACGATGCGAAACAGAAATAAGATTAGATTTTGCTTTTAAACACTTTGCAATTAATGATTAACTGTTTATGGTGTGCAACTATCTAACGTGAATCCAAGCTATAAACGTTATACCAATAATGTAGGTCTTAAAAAATAGTAAATAAGAGACTGTAAATAAAAGCTTTTTTTGGTGGCTTTATTTAATTGTACACTGTAGAAAAAAGTTTTGTTAGTGTCAATGAAATCTGAATCAGTATTTTAGAAATTAGGGTGAATAGTGGTAAAGTGGGACTTTTCTGAAAATGGTTGATAAATATGATGTGCCACACCCCGGAAATGATGTCATAGCCACAGATTTTTTTTTTTTATCACATACTTGCTAATGATGAACTCATTGTTGATTTTTAGTAATAAAAACATATCCATGCAAAGATATAAATTATTAAGCTTAACTGTCCCACTTTACCCATTGTCCCACTTTACCACTATTCACCCTAGGTCTTTTACCACTAAGGACAAACGCACCTTAAAATATCTTTAAAAAAAGAGAGAGGACATTAAAAAAAAAAAAAGTTTTTCATGAAAAAAGCAAAAGCTGACTTGCCTTTAATCAGATGCCCTCTAGAAGACATGTGTCCTGTAAACAACCTGCAACAAGAGCTTATTCGTGTCATTCATGTAGTTTAGGTTGTGCAGCTTTCTGGACATTGTTGCCTTTACCAACCATACCTGATGTGTTGAAACATAAAGTGTGTGTGTGTGTGTGTGTGGCGTGTGGCATGTTTACACTTACTCTCTTTCCAAAATCTGCTCGATCATGGGTTGTTATGGTCTGTGTGTAGCAATGCAGATAGTATACACACTGTTAGTATGTGTGTATGATACAGTGAACAAGCGAGGACTGAAAGATCACCAACCCCCCCGCCCCACCCCCTCTCCGTGTTACTGCTGCAGACATACCAGACCAATCGAAACCTTTGCTCTAGGTCACCGAGCAACAGAGTATCAGTGAGAAATCGCAAAGTACGTGGCTGAAATCAGCAGTTAAAACTCTCGGGGGCTTGTTTGCTAAGTTTCTTCAGATTTGGCAGTGAGGTGTGGCATAGCTTGTGAAAAATCACTCAAGCTCTTTGACACTCTTCCTCCTTGACTTCCTGTAAAAAAAAAAAAAACGCAATGTACAGAATTAAATTGCGGCTTACAGCCTATCTCGTGCGTTCTGATGCTTTCCTGGTGGTTTCTAGGTCCCGCACACGTACCTCCGCAGCTGTAATATAATAAAACAATCGGTTAACCTGTATATCTCTCAGTTCTTTGCTCTGAAAAATTTGTTCAGTCTATCCCATGAAAGACTTTTACAGATTCAGGCTTGAAGTGTTTCGAGTCAAGTTTTAGTAAATGCGTCTTTTAAAATATTTATTGTTAACGAGTGCCCTGTGACTCATAGGTGAGATTTGAATTACCTGGAAACAGGGAAACAGCTCTTGTCTGTGATTGACATACAGATGCTACAGTTGTTCAAATAGTGATCAGGTTGAAAATTACTGGATTATCCCTTCAGCATGGGTTTGGTAAGAACCCAAATCTTTAGACAATGGTAAGACTTCTAGAGCGAAAGTAAACAGCGCTGGAATTGAGTTGTAGTCTAAACACTGACAGATTTGTGGCTGTTCATTCGAACAATCGCGCGATGTTGACCTGGTGATTAACGACTGATAAGGAAAACTATTTATAGTTCAGTTGGTGAAGCCAACACTTTGGCTGAGGAAGGACACGTTTCTGTGTAAGCTAAGTGTGTGGAAACGTTTACACTCATCAGATTGGTATTTTTTTTATTTTATTTTTTTCTTTTGTAAATTTGAGATTTGCCACGACTGTCACTGCTGTGAATAAAATGCTAGATATAACAGTTCACATCACTACCTATAGGTGAGGCTGGAGACGGTTCAGTTTTCTACCTTATTTTGGTGTTTATGGAGAGAGGCTGCACGATTGGATTAAAAAAAAAAATCACATTGTGATTGACAAATATTCTCTGCTCCATGAGATGATTTTTCAATGTCATATTTAAGTATTAAATGTTACATTTTCATATTGAAGCATATTTATCTCGGCCCAGAGCAAATTTTGCATAAATTCCTGACTATGCGTATATTACCTGTAATAAGTTGCAGTCTCTTGTGCTTAAATAATTGCACAGATCCATATTACAATTTAGATTGTAATTTTATTCCAATTAATTGTGTTGCAGAACCTCCATTTGTAAAATTCTGAAGCATCTGCCAATGTCCCATCCCCCCCCCTTTTAAAAAAATTTGCCTTTCTTTTTGTTTCAGATTTTAATAGTGAATTAAGTAAGTTAGATATGTATATATGGGTAAATTAAGATGTTTGCTAAGGCTAAATTATTTTTAAATAAAAGCATTGCGATTATTTAAACAAGTATATGCGATTTAAACTGCCTTAACTTATAAGATGAACCATTTTGTATTAAAACATTTCTCTAGGCTAACAGCAAATAATGGTACAAATGATCTCGTTAAGAGGATGTTTGCCATTATTTATTTATTTATTTATGAACTAAAAATAAGTGGATAATTAAACTATCAACGACCTCTACATGAGTTCCCAACTATGTGTATATTACCTGTAATAAATTGTTACCTTTCCTGCGATTGAACAATCGCACAGGTCCGGATTGTGATTTTCATGTGATTAATTGTGCAGCACTACTGTGTGCCATGTAAATAAGGGACTTGTGCATGGCAGCTTGTCCATGCAGCTGAAGCTGATTCATCATTTACACCCGCATCGTTTAATTATTTGGATGCTCCATGAATCAGAGACGGATTTATTCAGACGTCATTCTGGACCCTCAAGTCTGTTCTGCTTTGACAAATAAAGACTGGTGTATTGGTGGGATTAGATTAATTTCCAGGGCATTTGTACCTGCTTGACAACTCCAGTCAAGATCGAGGAGGTAGATTAAAGTTCACGAAACATTTGGAGATTGAGTTTGAGTAGAAACTGAATGCAGTCAAAGTTTTTATTAGATTTATGTTTTTTTATCTTGAGACAAAAGAGGTCATAAAGATGTAGATATCATTCTCGTGCTGTCCGAATACAACAGTGACTCAAATGCCAGTCGATTTGTAAGGGGAAAGCTTTAATTACAGGCCAGTATAATGTTGAGAGGATTAAATGGTGTCTCTGTGTGGAGCAGTGTATATTAGGGTACTGATTATTGTCTGATAATATTTCCCGATAGACTTCACAGTACTTATTCACGGAGAATACTGAAGTCTTTGGTTGTCGTGTATAAATGTGTATAAGAAAAGAAATTATGGCAGATGGATTAAACACAGTGTGACACAACATGGTGAACTGTCACGAGTTTGTGAGAGACCTGTTCTGTGTGACAAATGGAAATGTTCAACTGTCCACTACAATCCACAGTCAAGTGCTGAGCTTAGTTTTCTGCCACATAGAGTTTCTGCACAGAAGGAAATCATGGACTTCAACCTGTTCAGTTCAGAGATCCTCTCGTAGTTAGTGTGTCATTTTATAATAAAGCCTCCCATCAAACCAACTGCAGCCGCGTTAGACCATAGAGACACCAGATGTTAAAGTCTGATTTTGTGTGACTTGGGTATAAATGTTGAAATAAGACGATAGTATGACGTTCATAATGTTAAATAATGGAGAGGGCGGTAGGTGCCAGCTGGTCTGTGAGTAGGACGGCTGTTAATGTCTGATTTTTATTTTACTTGCACACTGTTGCTGTATGTCTGTCTTTATATATTCACAATGCATTGTTCTAGTTCTCATGTTGTTGCCAAAATGTGCTTTTTTCTTTTTCCTTTCTTTTTTTTCCTTTTTTTTGACAATTGAGTTTCATCACAGGGTATTCCCAGGCTGTCTCTGCAGTTATCAGTACAGTAATCATTTCAACAGCGCTGGGCCTGAATGTTTACAAAATGGATCAGCTTTGCCATTTGCTCATGGTTTATTCTTGTTTATAGTGGCCTTTAACACGATAAACACTTCCTCTTTGGTCTTTCACATTATCGTACATTTTATAATGAAAGGAAACAGTTCTGATATCAGGACACACTTTTAATAGTTTTCAGTAAAGACTGTCATGGAACAAACAATCCACTTGCACAACATGCAACTGTGCACACCAGTTAGTTTTGTATCTAAAATTCCTGATTTGGCCAGATGTGGTGTTTTATGATGATTTAAAAAAAAAAAAAAAAAGAATACAAAGGAATTGCATGATAGTCTGGGTTGTAGTGAGAATTCTGCAAGGCTTTCTGTGCATGTTGTAGTTTACAGTGAAATGAAGTTGAGGAAATTGTATGAAAGAGGTTAACAATAAACCTGGGAAAAGGGCATAACTTACCGAAGGTATTTCCTCCTCAGCGGTTTAATCTGATTCGTGCACGTTCCACGTTTGAAGCACAAGTGGAGTGGCTGACGCGATGGGGTTATGACAAAAATATCACGATTGGGTCACGGCATTCCTACAAAGCACGCTGCGCATCATTACATAAGCCTGTAGTTTTGCTCACACACTGTTGTACGGTGATGCGATGTTGCAAATAATTTGTTTATTGGTAGTGTTATTACTTTTTATTGTTAGTAGTAGAAGTAGTAATAGTAGTAGTATTTCATTTTAAAAAAAAGTTTTTTTTTTTGTTTTTTTTTTTTTTAAAGCTGAGACCTAACAAAAGAAGTGTGTCTACAGCCTTGTGTGCGCTGCCTCGCTGTTCTGTGTGAATGTCAGGCAGCGAGGACTGATGAGCTCTCATGGCACTTGTTATAGAAAGGTGAGGAAGGAAAGCGATTCCAGGCCGGGCCGAAGCTCAGTGTGATTTATTTAGTGCCCCTGTGTGGCCTTCTGGGTTAGAGGTCCATGCATCAGTCTCTTACAGCGAGGCCCATCTGTTGTGTATTAGCCAGGAGTATGTTCTCTGGCGTCCCGCTGCATGAAGAAACTAGGATGCCACGTTAGACGAGTAGATTAAGTTTTAGTTTGGCTTATTGTTCCATTTGTGTGTTCACGTCTCTCCGTGACTGAAAATGTACTGTTTCTGTAACGTAATGTACCCCTTGGCTCACCCAGTTACAGCTCTACAGAGATGAAGTATGCTCGTAAGCCATAGCAGGCTGAAAACGCGCAGTTGCGTTCCAGAATGTGGCAATGGCCGTTTTTGTTGGCTGCAACGTTGTCAGCTTTCCAGAAATGTCTTTGCCGGGTTTCCTTAATTCTGCAGAACAGATATTTATCCCAACATAATTGCTATGGGCTTTCCTGCTGAGAGACTCGAGGGGGTGTACAGAAACAACATTGACGATGTCGTACGGTAAGTGGCTCTCCTATGATTTAACAGAAAATTCTCAGTGTGAAACTTATCGCCTTCTTGTAGTACTGTCTGTCGCAAAGTTTTCATTTATGGTGTTTAAGCGTATTGGGGTAAGGCTTAGTCTATGAGATGTAGAAATGGTAGGGACCTTGCTTTGAATCTGCTTGAAGAATCTTTTTAAATTTAGTTTGCTATAAAACCCAACAAAAGTTAGTTGATACTAAAAAAAGAAAAATATTTATGCTTTAATGTCTCAATTAAAATTAGGAAGGAATTCTGTACAATTTTAAAGATCTAATACCATCCATTGTCTGCAAACACTCAATGGTGTTGGAATTGTGCAATTGACAATCTTATTTCATCATATTGCCCAGCCCTACCTGGGTGTTCATTTAGCTTTAAACTCCTCTATCTTGTTGACCTTGATCAACTCCTCCCATTTGAACACTATGTACTCTGACATTTGGAGAATGAACATGTTCAGGGCAGAAAAAGAACGTGATGCATGGCTCTGTCCAAGTGTCTTGCTGCTGATGGATGGAATTCTGTATAGTTGCATCACTTATTCATGTTAAACTAGTTTATCTGAAATTGGAGATGATCTCAAATAACTGCGATGCAGCAGAGGAAAGCTGCTTTTACTAGGGCAGAGGTCAGCACAGGAAATCCTGCACACTTCATTTAAATACGGTGTGTGTGTGCGTTTTTAAACACAATGCAAGGGGGGGAAAGAAAAAAATCAGGGTGACTTTTTGCCACAGATCATTTGTAGATCTTACAGTGTATATAAACGTCATGTGCTGTTTGACCGCTTTAAAATGTTGTGTTTGTCAGTGCGGCACAAGTGTTGTAACGGTATGCTGTGTGCTGAGAACCATGCTAATCAGATGGTGGTTTGGGCAGAAGTAGCGAGGCGTAGAGACCGATGCAACTTTCAACATTGAACATTTCTGGAAATGTAATCGTCACTTTCTCTCTCCCCAGGTTTCTGGATTCGAAGCATAAAAATCATTATAAGATATATAATCTGTAAGTATACATTAAATCATATAATTTCCACAGTTTTTATTTTTTTAACTCCTCGTGCCAGCTGCTTTATTCGGTGACTAATAAATCAGTCTGCGTTTCTTTCAACCATAAAGTATGATGGGGAATGGGACTAAATGTGATTTCTTATAAAAACTCTACACGTCCTCGTATCTCTTGAGTTGTCTCTTTGGTGCAATGGTGCAATCTAAAAATTTTGTAAATTTAATCTATTAATTCATTTTATGCTCACCTGCCTTTTTCCCCCGGTTGTGTGAGTAACTAATACATTTTTTTGTGTGCTTTTTTTAGATGTGCAGAGAGACATTATGATGCTGCCAAATTTAATTGCAGAGGTAAGATGCCAAGCACACACAGTCCACCTCCCCTGACCTACCACCCCCAACCCTGAAATAATTAGGCCTTATTCATAACAGTCATTGACCTTTTCTGTTTGTCTCCTGCAGTTGCACAATACCCGTTTGAAGATCATAATCCTCCACAGTTGGAGCTCATCAAACCGTTCTGTGAAGACTTGGATAAGTGGCTCAGTGAAAATGACAATCATGTGGCTGCCATTCATTGTAAAGCTGGAAAGGGCCGGACTGGTGTAATGATCTGCGCATACTTATTACACCGAGGCAAGTTTAGAAAAGCAAAAGAGGCTCTGGACTTCTATGGGGAGGTCAGGACCAGAGACAAGAAGGTAATTAAAGAGTCTTATTGTCACGTGTTTGTGCAGGATGGAAAAACTTTATGCTGCGGTTTTTTTTATTTTTTTTTTTAAGTGCACTAGAGCTTATGGTCTATTCAAGTTTACACATGGTTGAACATAATAAATTGATATTAATTCTGAGCCTGGGTCAGGTCTTTACCCAGGTTCAAGACACATTTCAGTATTGTCTGTAACGTGAAGATGTTTTGTCAATTTGCTGTTCACAGGGCGTGACGATCCCAAGTCAGAGGCGATACGTCTACTACTACAGCTACCTTCTGAAGAACCAGCTTGACTACAAACCGGTGGCACTGCTCTTTCACAAGATGATGTTTGAAACGGTGCCCATGTTCAGTGGTGGGAACTGCAGTAAGTGCTTTGTTCTCGCAATGCTGTCTGAGCTGCTGTTCGACCTTGAATTCACACTTAACCTGCTGGTGCTCTGACTATAGCCTCCCACCTCCACACACATTAATTATTTTTTTTTCCTCCACACAAATTTTTAAGTTTAAATGTATTTTTTTTCATGCCATTTTTCCTGACAAGTCAGGAGATCAGCTCAGAAAAAAAAAAAAAAGTAGAGCTCTGGTCTGTACCCCTCATAAACAGTTGTCACTTGCCTAGACCCAGATAAGAGGTCTTAAACTGAACAGAATTGTGTGTATATTTTAAATTTAGCTTCTGTTTTTGAGCATTAACTATACTCCATTATAAACGGCTAGAATAGTACTATGAAGCTCATCACATACATGTAGAGATAAGTAGAGAGCGTGCGACTGGAGGAGGTGAGGGAGAATAACGGTTTGTATCTGTCTCTCTCACAGACCCACAGTTTGTGGTGTACCAGCTGAAGGTAAAGATCTACACATCAAACCCAGCACACACACGACGCGAAGACAAATACATGCACTTTGAGTTCCCCCAACCGCTTCCAGTGTGTGGAGACATCAAAGTGGAATTCTTTCACAAACAGAGCAAGATGATGAAAAAGGTACGCATCTCTTAGATTAGCCACAGCCTCCACACAAAGGAAATGCACACACATGTCACAGACACCGCAACGGTTTTAATCAATGCTTAATTTTTAATATCAAATGGTGGGGGGGCGGGGACTGTGTTGTATTTTAAACAGGACAAGATGTTTCACTTTTGGGTGAATACATTTTTCATCCCTGGACCAGAGGAGAACTTGGAGAAGGTAGAAAACGGGAGTTTACTGAAGGACCTGGATGGGATCCAGTGCACAGAGAGGGGGGACAATGATAAGGATTATCTAATCCTGGTTTTAACAAAGAATGACCTGGACAAGGCCAACAAAGATAAAGCCAACAGATTATTTTCCCCAAATTTTAAGGTGAGTACAGGCTCTCACACACTATGGCACCAATGTGGTAGTCTGAAGACAATAGGCTAGTCTGATTTGGAGTAATTTTCAAAACGGCTCGTTTTATAAAATGCACCAAAAGGAGAAGCATTCTGAAAAGGAAACTTTTCTGTTATTGTGTGCATTTTAGTTCAAGCTAAATCGAATGAATTTCCTCGCATACACCGCTTTCAAATTGCTCATGCTTTGCTCTTTTTCCGTTCACAGGTGAAACTATATTTCACAAAAACAGTGGAGGAACCATCCAACTCAGAGGGCAGCACTTCCGCGTGTGTAACCCCGGACGTTAGTGACAATGAACCGGACCATTATCGATATTCTGACACAACAGACTCAGACCCAGAAAATGAACAGCTGGACGATGATCAACACACGCAGATAACGAAAGTTTGAACTTATTTTGTTTATGGGAAGCCAAAAAAAAAAAAAAGAATCTTTACATAAACCAGAGTTGTAAAAAGGAGAAAACTTGAATATGAACTGAAAGCAAGTCCTTCTTTTCTTTTTGCCTCTTCAAAACAGAAGTACACAAGTGGGACATTTTTCATGCAAGATGCCTCCGTTTTAAAGACACTATTTCTGACCAATTAGCTCCCCCCCCCCCCACCATTTGCCCCTTTTTATTGACAAAGTTGTTAACACCTCCATAGCAGGAAGCGGGGTGGAGGGGTGAAGTGTGCTGCTGCAACCCTGTTCATAGCAAGGCCAGTGCTAAAGTCAGCGTCCATCATCCCCTACGTGTGCAATCCTCCAGTGCACGATCGTCCATCCGTCGGGCCTTCTGTTTTATCTACTGTGAAGCTTTTCATGCTGTCTGTAGACCAGCCCCTTAAAAAAAATAAGTGCAGTGCAAACCTTCATAGTCTGCTAGCATCATTGCCACTAACATAGTAATAATGATTCTTCCACATATTAGGCTATAAGATGTTTTGACAGCCTACTCCCTCTTATCCTCGTCTGTTAACTGCAAATGCAGCAGGGAAACGGAGTAACCCCAATATTCTGTCAGTGGTGTGATGTTTTTATGTTAAATTTACCACAGCAGGGACACCAGTGTTGCAATAATGTTGAGACAATAGTGGACAAAGGTTTGCATGCTAATTCAATTAGTATCCATGTCTAATAAATGTTATACACTTTTCTTTCCCTTTCATATTCGACATTTCTGCTAGCATTAAGGTCTGGTTATGTTTAGTAGAACAAGGTGACGCCCCACGTCATTCTCTCACCAGGTGTATTAGTATTAATTGTTAAGCCATCAGTGGCATTATATTTTATAGTACATGGGTTTTTTTCCCTATAAAAACTGCTAATGCGTAATTAATGAGTTGGCACCGAGTAGATCTCTTCCGGGTTCTTGTTTTAAGCTCTTAAAGTCAGTCAGTCAGGCCACTTAATTCATCACTACGTTAACGATACATGAGACGGCACTTGACTTGAGGTTTCTGCGCAGTCACACTGGGTCGACTCGCATGCTAATCACGCCGCTCGACAAAGGTCTGCGTGTGGTGAGGGGGCCTGTGATCCTGGCCTGGCCGTGTGCACAAATATTCGCTGAGCACCGTGAAAGAGACTTGAATGTAAGCTTGCGTTTTCTTAAGTGCTATAAGAAACCTCATTCAGAGTTCGATGCCATAGTTTCATTTTCTCCCTATCTGTTTTCTTTTTGTCCTCAGACATCAGATTCTTGGCTCTTTAAACTGTTTGTAGCCTTTTTGTGTGGTCTAATGAAACCTGGATCATTTGCTTATTCAACAGTGGTGCTTACAAACTGCCAAACTACAAACTCGCAATGAACGATAATTCCAGAGCCAAGAATGTGCGTCTGCATGTGGGTTGCTTCTGTCAGATGTGCGACTTGTGTATGTGCTCTGACTCTTAGACGTCTCCTGTCTGACTGACCGGGTTCTTATTCTCTTTTTCTTTTTCTTTTTTAAAAATCCCTCCTTTTCCTCCATTCTTGAACAGGATTCATTCCTTTTGGAATGAGGTGCAGCTACAGATTTTACATGTCTTGTGCTTGCTTCGGACATATTAAAGCCCTATATATGAGTATTTAAATATGTATAATTTCCTTTTTTTTCCGCATGCCAAATTTTTAACATCTGTCTCACAGTGAGTCGTGAGCCAGAACAAAAAGAAAAAAGAAAAAAAAAAGTCTCTGTCTCTTGGGCAAGAATCATCGCTGAGGGGTGATGGGTAGTGAGCCTTTTCCTGCTGTCGACGTCATGGCTTCGCTCGTCTCACCGACTCTGCACACGTGCTGTACAACTGGCTTTTCTTTACAAAGAATACCCTCCAGAGGTTTGAGAATGAGGTTCTCGGTCTTCTGTAATGCAGCTGTACAGTAGCCAACCCAGGAAAAAGACAACCTTACAAATTTTGTTGTTTTGTTTACATTTTATCACTGAAAACCTGCCAAAATTAAGCTTGTTGGGGTTTCTTTTTTAAAATTTTTTTTATTGGTATGTTTGATTTCATCCAAAGGCAGTAGGGAGGTATTCTTTGCCTTACTTGAAGTTGATGATGCGTACTTTCTGCTCTTGCTATCTAACGTTCTGCCCAAGCACTGACTACATAGTACTTATTTAAAGCTATTATAACAGAGCAACATATTGTGCTAGATTTTTGCACAGTTACAGGTTTTTGCAGGGTTTCACTCAGCAGTCCCCCCCCCACACACGCACACAGACACAATTCAGTAAAAGCCATGCAAGCAGTAAATTGTAGGACGAAAGATGTATAATGAAGTGTCTTGGTATAATCCATCCATACCTTTTGACTGAACGTGGATAAAATTAAACAGATTATTTATGACAGTATTCGTAAGACCCTCTGCAGGTATTCTGATTTCTAAATATATGCTGTTTAAGTAGGACAGATCTGTTGAAGGGCATCACGAACTAGCAGCAGGTCACAGACCATCCTTAGGACATCAGTACAACCTCTCCTATCCCACCTTCATGTCGACCCCCAATACATTCAAACAACTTAACTTCAGTACTGTAACACATCAAATACAAACACCTCCTGAAAACATCTACGTCTTTTATGTGGCACGGGTTAAAAAAAAAAAAAAAAACTATGTGGAGCTCACAGGCAGCATAAAAAAATTACGTTTCAGCTTTAATGATTTAAAAAAATATATATTAAGGTGCCAGTGTGTAAGTTTCATGTCATTAGGTTTAGCTGATTTGTGCAATATGCTATGATGCCTGTGGTTACCACAAAGTGCCTCGTTTACTTAAATAAAAAGAGAAAAAAAGTGCTTGTTTTAGACCCAGTTTTAGAACATGGTGTAATGCATGTGGACTGACAGGATGGTTCTGTGCACTAACTCACCTGGGCTTTACACACTGCAGAGGACCCACTCCCCTCGCACCATCCTTATCGTCCCCCTCTCCACTTCACCTCTGGATTCAGTTCCACTTAGGTATATTTTTCAGTCGTTTAAAGAAACAGAGCCTTATTCCATTTCAGCCTGTTCGGATAATTTTGTGATGTGCAACAGTTGCTCTGTGTGTAATGCTATGCACTGAGAATACACAACCAACGATGTATGAAATATTGTATAGGTTATGTACAGGTTATGATGCTCATACAAATCACTTGTTTGTTTGTAATTGTATGTGTAAAACCCCCCCCCCCCCTTTATCTTAGTGTTATAAACCCCACATAAATCCAATAAAGTCTCATTCTTGTCAACTCTTGCAGCCTTGTTAAGAGATTGATTATGGCGTTAGTAGATGTCCTGTGAAATTTGTTACAGATTGCAATGTTTTACAATTTTTTTTAAATCAGATCAAATAGATAGAACGAAGGCAGTTTACTTATAGATTAGGCTCTTGATGTTAAGCAGCAGTGGAGCTTTGTGATATTTACATTTTGTGGCAACGTGCAGCCGCTCGATTCCGACTCCAATCCTTTTCTCTGTTGACTTCTCTGAAAATTCCTCTTGTGCATAATTTACATTATTGGGACAGAACTGAAAAATATTTACAGCCACTTGTAAATAAGCCTCTCTTTGGATGCATTTTTTTTTTCCCTCTCGTACAACTACACTTGTGAGATGTTTTCATCCATAAGTCCAATAATCTTAACGCTTTAAAAAAAAAAGCTCCTAGTGCTGGCCTGCAGTAGTGTCGGTGCTAATGACCTCCAATTTACCATGCGACCCTGCTGTCTGTAAATAACGGTGTTGCCGCTGGACCTTGTGGAGCCGATCAGGCTAAGTTTACGCAGTGGACGTGTAACAGTAACCTTCTGCGGTCCCTCAGGACGTGTGGCTGCTTTTGGAAGATGGCGTGGATGATATGGAGCTAAACAAAACTTTAGTCTTATCAGAATCTAATGAGGAATCATGTAACAAACCTTAATTACATTCCCAAAAGGAAAAAAAAAGAAAATATCCCCAGCCACAAGATTGATAAAGTCCTAGGAGTGAAAGGGAAGAAACGTTGGCCATTGTTTAAATTTCCTCAAGTCTTGGAACGCACTTGCGTTGGACATTCACCAAGCGGCGGCTTTTATATCTCTCGTAAAGCAGCGTACAACAGATTTTGTTTCAGCTACTGATTAGTGTTTATTCTGTATTTTTCGATTTTGATCAAACTACTATAATTTCATGATTTGCTTTTCTTTCGTGGTGTCTTCAGTTCATATTGGACAACCGCTGGAATCCATCCTGCATATTATCAATTACTGAATAACTACACAAGAGCGCGTTTGTGTGTGTGGTCCCTCCGCCTTTTGCAGGGGTCCTTAACTGGAGGACCATAAGCCAAGTTGCAGCCTCAGCAGGACCAAACTGAGCATTTGAAAATTACCATAACGCCATGTTATAAAATGAGCCAAAAACACAAGCCATCATAAGTTCTGTAGCAGATCCTGGCATTCAAATACATTACATATATACACACACACACTGATCAGCCATAATGTTAAAACCACCACCAGATGATCTGAATAACATTAAATCAACTATACACCCACAGTATATATTAGTGAGGACAGGATCATGGACACCCAAGGTCTTGTCTAATCCCACAGAAAAGCCAATGCAGCTCAAATTGCTGGAAAAAAAACAGCGTTGAACACGATAGAAAGGCACAAGAACACCCAGTGTATCACAACCGGCTGCACACGGGGCCCAGACGCCAAACTTTCCAGATCCCAAGCATCCATGGACGTCCTGGACCAACAAGTCCAATCCACTGAGGCCTCACCCAGCAACCCACAGCACTCAAAGTCCTGGTGGCACAAAGGGAACCAAAACCCTAGGTGGGGCTTTGATGTTAATGTGGTGGTTTTAATGTTAATATTTTAATGTGCTGTATATTGCCAATGTCAGCTCAGAAATGTAAGATTTTTAAAAAATTATTTTAATTTGTTTTGCGTATTGTACAACATTAAAAGGACATGCTATCTGTCTTATTCTTCATCTTCAGACAACCACAGTTAAGTGAGGAGTGACGATACCATAGTACAACCCAACTTGCACAGTTGTAATTTTCTTACTATCACTGCACCGTTCCTTTTTGCCTCACTATCAAGATAAAAAAATATATATATATAATATCTGACAAAATTGACTTAACATTTCCCCACTGAGTGGAACATTAATGACTTGAAGAATGAGCACTAATCCTTAGTTACAGGGATATAAAAAATAATGTAGATTTTCTCTAAGGTCAGAGGTTGCACTAGTGGTCTGGCGAGTCTAAGCTTGTCTAATCTTCCAATAGTTTCTATTAAACTATAAGTAACAAAAGCAGCATATGCTACAGGATGAACATGATTTCAAGTCGCTGGTCACTACACACCACACTGCGTCATTGTGTAACGTGTGCGGTCAGTGGTCTCTCATGCAACGGTGTTTACTTCAGTGTCTTCCTGCATACAGTGTATATCCTGACGGTTTGCTTATGTCTGGATAAACATTCACCTCCATAAATTCATGTTAATAAACAGCTTTGCATAGCAGATGCAACTGTGTAACTATGGGTTATTTCTCAATTTACAGAATAAAGAAAAAAGAGCAGTCTCCGCAGAAAAGCAAAAAAAAAAAAAAAAAAAAAAGGAGGAGGGGGGGGGGGGATTATTTCAGGGCGTGCGTGTTTAGAGAAGTGTGTCCTGCTCCTGGAGATAAGTGTTTACTGAGAGACAGACAGGTGGCCAGAACAATGCCGAGTCATCACTGGTCTCACTGCCAACACGGCCTAGTGCGGAAGTGGAGGAAGAAGGAGCTTCCATAATTGGCCACATGTTAGTCTGATTGCATCCAAGGCCACATCCTAAACTACATACTACAACACTAAGTAGTATGTAAAGAATAGTACAAGCACCATAAATGACACTTAGGAAAGAAGTGTGCACTTTTGTTCTGATCCCTTTTGATCACCGATTGCGAACCCGGGCCATTGTTCCTGAGATTTCCAGCTTAAAAAATACATTTAATAACAAAAAAATTTAAATCGGGAAAAAAAAAAAAATTATGCTTTATGACAGCAAATACATTACAGTGGTGGTTCAGTTGTTAAGGTTCTGGGTTATTGATCAGAAGGTCAGCCCCAGCACCACCAGACTGCCATTGTTAGGCCCTTGAGCAAAGCTTTTACCTCTCTCTGTTGTATTATGGCTGACCCCGTGCTCTGACCCCAGTGTCCTAATGAGGTAGGAAGTACAAAGAAAGAATTTCACTATGCTGTAACGTATGTCACAAATAATAGTAATTATTCTTATTATATGCTTTATTCCTACTGCTGTCAGAAATAAAGTGTATATGATATTGTGGATGTAAATGTTCCTGGCTCATTGGGTTTCCGGGATTGGCTCCGGATCAACCGCGACCTGCGAAAGCTGAATGAATAATATTCAGATTGACAAGTAAATATGGGTATAAGTGTAGAACAGAACCTTTTTTTATACACAACCCAATTCCAAGGATATCCAATTTTAAGGATTTCCTTCAACAATTTTACATTTGATCCTTAACTTATTTAGCTGATGATTTGCAACTTTAAAGAGAATTCTTTTTTAAACACATGCTTCCTGAACATATTTACATATTTGCTATAGAAACAACCAACATCCTTGTGAGTGCAGGCACAATTCACTGCTCATGGAGTTACGCAAAGATTACCAGCACCAAAAACAAGAAGATGACATTTTATGTCATCTGTTTGACATGAAAGTGAAAAGATGGTAGGAGGAATGTTTAATGCTTTAAAACTAGTTCGGTAGAATACATGGTTTATGCAGTTATGCCACGCACTATTCTTCACTATGTACGCATGACTAATCAAGAGTGAACAGAAATCTTGTATAGTAACTCGGCTTAAAATACACCAACTCACTAAGCTTTGTGCCATAACACATGAAGATAGCCCTTACTGTTAATCCGAGCAAAATCTCTATGGGCTTTTAAATCATTTTAACAGATAATATAAATATGCTTGATTACAGGTAGCATAAAAGGTGTGAATTAATACATTTTTTTTTTTTCTGACATTATGCAACCAAGAAAAACAAATTTCACACATACCCAACGATTTATTAGGGCCATTCAAGTCAAACTGGGGTTTGTGATGAAATTTCTCACTAATGAGACTCTTAGCTGCAGTAAAAAATTTGAATGGTACAAATGTGTTAAACAAGACCATACGTCCGTAAATGATGATCCAGACTGAGGTGGCTCCGAGCCCACTCCAGTCGTTCCTGTGAACATTCAGTGAGTAGAACGCCTAATGCTTTAAAATCAAGGCATAACTTTTAGTCGATTGGTGAGACTATAAGAGAGACGCTTCTGTCTGTAAGAACTGTACACACAATCATTCACCAACATAAACCACTTGCACATTACAGGGCCTCAGCCGGGCGCCACATCCCCTGTAAAGTCCTGAACTCGCTCCAAGCCATATTTACATATTTGGACCATTAAAGGAGTTCCTGTGAGGCCACCGTTTCTGACATGAAGCAGTCTGAGTTCTGAGAAAACTTTCTACCTTGATGGTATCCAGGCACTAGTGAACCATTGGGATTAGTGCATATTAGTGTAGCAGGGGATTATATGGAGGAATAAAGCTAGATTTCACTCTCATATCTGTGTTCTGTTATTCGGAACAAACAAAAGTCCCAGTTTGATTTGAACACCCCACTATTAAAATATTTAATTAAATGTGTGTAATAATTTCAAGGCTATTGAAGCACTTTTTATCTTTGATCTTTTCACTGACAGAACATATTCGGTAGAAACTGACAATATGTACACACTTTTAATTAAAAGCTACCAAAGTTTCCTTTTGCTGGAATAATACCACTACTGATGTTTAATTCTGAGCATGGGTTACTGTCTGTGTGCAGTTTCACATAATGCAAAAAAAATGCATTTAAGTAGAGTACCTAGGTTAAATTGCCTTCAGGTTTTCACCTTGTGCCTGGTATCCCCAGGATACATCCTGGCCAGGAGAAAGCAGCTATTAAAGATGAATAAATAAATGAATCAATTAGACCTTAATAACTAATCTCGTACCTTTATTTAGAGCTTTATCATAAGCTAATTAACGTTACAACATATGCACCTTTCTGGGAAAAAGACACATGAAAGATACATGATGCAGGTTTAAACGTTCCACTTCATTGGCCATGAATAACATCTGGAGCCTTAATATATTGGATTGTAAGGCAGTCTCTGGACCACATTTTCATCAATGCTCTATAAGATATCAAAAATCGCAGTGTTAGATGTAATAGAAGTGTTAAAAGTAATATCTATATTCAGCAGTGTATAAATCCAGCTATTTAACATCTTTAAGTGGCTTAAGATCAAGTCAAATCGATGCTGGAATCTCCTAACACATGTTTGGAAGGATCATCTGGTCTCTCTAGCCTCAGGCTTTATTGACTAACTGCACTCGGCTGCTTGTTTCAGAGGGGCACGTTTGATTCAATAACTAGATGTCTGAGCTCCGATCGTTACCTTGGCCCTATTAGTCTCATTTACAATGCAGACGCAGAGCAAGCATGTCACATGATATTACGGAGGGTCATGTCCATGCCAATGGCGTGTGCGCCATGCATGAACGCTCGCGATTAGATTATTGATCCTGAATGGCACGTGTGCGTGCTGGAAGAGGGGGAAGAGAAGCACGTTCTTAATCAGAAACAGTGTCTTAACAAGGCAATAAACCTCATTAAGTTCCATGTGACATTACTGATCCTGCCCAGTCTGTTTCTTGGTATATCATTTTTTTATTTTGAGGAGTTGTTTTATTAAATAATTTATTTCTTTATGCTTTTTGATAACATTTTGTATTATTCTGAGTTAATGCTCAGTTTGCATTAATTGTTTATAGTAAAATGCTCTTAATCACTCTAAAGTGATTTTGTACTGCTGTTTCAAGCAGCAGCAGTTCATTCATTCCCCCCCCCCCCAAAAGCTCCACTGCTGCAGGCCTGTGCCTCACGATACACTACACTACAAAAGAATTCCTCTGAAGCCAGTATATCTGGACAATAGTTTCTGTGGTCTCTCGAGCCTTGTTGGAGGAATAGATGTTCTGTCTGGCCCCGCGTTTTGAATCTACACTCCAGCCTCTAAATGCACTGACCTTGCAGATGTGTCCCAGTCCTCCACTTGGAAGTACTGGGACAAGCGAAACACAAACAGAGTAAAGTCTTCCCCTGGGGAGTGCGCAACCTTTTAACCTCTCTACAAAAAGCATATTGCCCTCTTCCTTGCCAGGAGCAGACAACACAGAGAATAAAGGATAAGAGGTTATAAAACCGAGCTCCCACCGGCATTTCTTTGTATTTACTTCTTTCTTTAAATCAAATCGTAACCTTGGCAGAATTTTAGATCAAAAGTTTGGGGCGGAAGGGGCAGAAATGTACATTTCAGTGACTCAGTTATTTTCTCGGAAAGCTCTTTTCTTTCTGCTGTCCCCCCTTTAATTATACATCGGTTCCGGTTCTCCTGAGGAAGTGCTTGTTTCTTTTATTCCTTGTGAGGAAATGTACAGGAATCATTTGCAAAGTGAGTTTGGATTCAAATGTAGCATGTCAATGTTAATCATGTTGCCAAGGTATGCATTGTTATGACATGCATGGGTCAACCATTTCATTGCTCTTTGGGAGGACTTTTACTGTAAACAATTTTTAAATATTCCCAGTCAGACTCATTGCACAAACATTTTCATCTTCTCATGTTGCTCCGGGTCCTGCCTCGAGTCTGGGATGAACTTTGGAACAGATTGGGCCCTCTGCCCCAGCATGGGCGAACTCTGTGTGTGCGTATGTGTGTGTGTGCTAAGTAATGTGTGGTCAAATGGCTGGAACCTCATCCTGGGAACCTTAACCTTTAATACGCACACACGATGCCTCGTGGCAGAGCTTCACATTGCTCTTATCTCTGTCGATTCTCCAAACCTGAGAAAACAGTTGAAGCGTTTTCTCTTTTCTCTGAACACTCAGCGACCCTTTTCTTGCTACACAGCTGTCTTGCATTTGGTTTGAGACAGGAATAAAGCCGGAAGTGGAAATTAAACAAATGCTGAAGGAAAAATCCCAAGATCTTATTGGTTCTTCAGTTGTCTTGTATCGCACTTTGGAATTGTACTTTTCACAGTTAAAAAAACGACAATGTTAAAACACCACTCCTGTTTGTTAAGGTGACAATCCACATTTATCCAAGCTATGAATGAAGCCTTAACAAACTCCAAGCTGATAAATCTCTAGACCTTACTATGCTCTTTGTGACTGCAGTATTGGAGGCATAACTCTGTTCCCTATGTTCCCTCTGTGTTTTATAGAGTTAAAACACATTCGATCACTTGGAATAAGGCAGAGATGATGTCATCAGATGCCACCTTGGTAAATTAATTATAACAGATTAGAAGCGCTGCTTCCACATTTAGTCACACGAGCGTGTATGAGTGGGAACAGTCTGGCTCAGTGAATGCCAGCAAAGCCAGCATTAGTGTCTATATACTAATGTTACAGACAGATTGTCTCAGCTTCCTTAAATTAAGTTTATTGACAATATAAGGATGATGATGATGAAGATGATGATCTTATTAAAGAATCACCTTATAAACATTAATTCATTCATTCATTTATTCATCTTTTATACTGCTTATTCTGTATATGGTCACGGGGTGTTTGGGGAACAGGAGCCTATCCCAGGAGACTTTGTAGAGAGAGTACCCAGAGGAAACCCACCAAGCATGGGGAGAACATTTAAACAATTCCTGAGGTGGGAATAAAATTGAATATAAAAGGCATATATAACTTTTTGGTTAACCTGATTGGCCACAAATTCATAGGTTTCTTTGTGCAGAGACTTCAGCCTCCCCTGTGTCAGCTTATCAGCCTATATGCAAGACATTTTCCCCCCATTCTGTTTACTGTATACGGGTGGACAGGAAGGATCTGGCCATTTTTCCCCCCACAGGCTAAAGAAATCACTGTGTACTTAGTACTTAGCGCTTAGCTTCTGCCCCATGAGATGTTGGGCAACACAGCTCCTCTTGTTCTCTTGTCTCAGGGCTACCGGAGGTCGCAAGAAGAGACACATTTGAAAGCAACGCGGGGAGGCAGCTGCAGCAGACATTTGCAGGTGAATAAATACCACACGAAAGCTGCGTGGCAGATGCATGCGTGCGTGTACGTAGGCGAGGCTGCTTATAAGTCACAAAAGATAATCAGGAACATCGGGGCTCCGGAGGTCATTACTGTGACATGCAAGAATTTGCGTTGGTTTTCTTGTCCAGAGCGATTTAGAAAGAAGACGGTTGACCTTTTAGAAACAGCTTATGCAATATCCGTGAGCTATTAGGACCATTTGTCTGATATTTGTCCACTGAGAAGAGGACAGTGCCATGCTTGGACCTCGCATTACTTGAAGCTCTTGAAGATCCTATTTCCGAAACAACATGTCCTCTGAGTGGTAGCCCTCGAACTTCTGGAGGCCAGAAGTTTTCTGATGCGACATATCATAAAAGCAGAGTAAAGCCGAATGAACTACCAACCCACTGAACTTTCAGCACTCCCCTGACCATACTAATCTTGTCCTCATTCCATGTGTGGAGCTCAAAGTTCACTGCAAGTGCAACGAAAATAGAAAGAGACAGTGTGTGTGTGTGTGTGTGTGTTCTGAAAAGCATCATTATCAAGAGCAACTATGCAAAACAGGACAGACAGGATTCTTACAGAGACATGAAGGTTATGCTTTCAGTATCAGATAGTGATGATATGAAGCTTGGAGTCTTCCAAAAGAATGCAGGTATCTACAGTTCACTGGAGCCGCTTGATTTCTTAATGATTTTGTAATTCGGAGGTGATAATTAGTGAAAACCCAAGTACTAATTACAAAAAAAAAAAAACTGGTTTAAGTTGAGACAATACAAATCGTCAATCAGCAAGATGGAACCTTTTAGGCCTACAACACTGTAATGAGTATCTAGGTATCAACCAGCCTATTAAAAAACATCTGCTAGGCTTCGGCGCAGACCTCCTAGCTGCCACAAGCACACGATATCCGAATGAGCCTGGAACTGGAGAGAGAATGAGAAAGACAGGATTTCAGATACATATGGTGCTAAAATAATACTTTATTGTTTATATGCTAATTCCCTTCTGCCATTCAGTGCACTTCTAACACTGAAGTACAATAATGGAGTTAGGGAAAGGATGTCTGTATATGGCCATGAACTCATCTCATCCACTCAATTAGGCCAAGCAACAGAGAACAGACAGCTCTCTCATGGAGGAGACGAAGGAAAAAGGCAGCCAGACAATGTCTGTATTTAGCTCTTCGCCTGCCTCCTGATTTCTTCCGCTTGATGCTGCTGGTCTCTCTCTCTCTCTCTCTCTCTCTCTCTCTCTTTCTCTGTGTGTGCTGGTGACGTGGTAGGGCTGGGCCTCTATAGACGCCCGCAGCCCAGAGGAAGTCAGATCCGGTGGAAGAGTTGAGGGGGTGGGTGAGAAAGTAAAGCTCCAGGGATGGCGGAGAGTCCTCTGGGCCAGCCCCCTCATGCTTACTGCAAAATAAACTAACAGTTCATGTCCACTGGATGTAGGAGGCCCTCCTCCACTTTCCACTCTCATTACACAGGCCGCAAAGACGGGATGCCAGCAACAGAGGTAGCTAAGCGGAAACCTGAACATGGTGCATTTTTTCGAAAATGGCTTAAATGTGTGTATACTGTATATTTACATGGGGAAAAAAGTTTACATTATGCATATGCATACATAGTATGGAGTATGGGTGTGTGCGTGTGTAGGCCTGAGTAGTCCATTATACCAAGGGGCCAGTTAAGGGTTAACACACATTTCCAGACTTCTTATGCCTAGCCATAACCTGGACAGTTCTTTTATCCATGTTACCATAATTCTCAACACCATGCCTGTTCTCTTCCTCTATCCCTTTCTTCATCTGTTTTCTCACCAGGTTGACAAACGTTCTACATTTAGAAACATCTGTGCAAGAGATAAAAGTGCATGGCGAGTTCCTTTTCTCTGGAGCACCTGTGTAAAGTGAGGTCAAGAACAGTTCAGCCCTGCGCCTCCCTTCCAGCCTTTTCTCCTCCCCTGAGTTGCAGCTCTATCGGACATACTGTTTGTCTAAAGCCTCTTAAGGCTTCCGTGCAAGCCCCAGTAGAGGAAAGAAGCAAATGAGGAATTCAGCCTGCTAAAGCTTGAGCTTGATCAAAGCTGCCCCACTCTCCAGACCCACTCAAAGTAATTAGGACTGTAGCCGTGCAAGCCTTCCCCTCTCTTCCTTTGCCCAGAAAGTCCGGCTCGTATTTAGTTTTAGGAATAATTACACGCTCGGTTATGAAGGCCATGCTTAGTGCTGTAGTTTGTTTTAATATTAATGTCAGTGGGACATGTGGAATCAAAAGCGTACCCAGGTTTCAGCACCAGCATCAGAAAGTGGGAGTGTAACACAAGTTGGCCTGCTTTGATGCTCTCCTTCGCTTCACAGTCCAGCGACCACATTGTTATTCCTGAGCTGTTCTGCTGGTAATGAGATTTCCAGGCAAGTTGAAGCCATGTTTTTCTTGTCCCGTCTTATGAAACTTAAGATGTGCTACTTTGTCCCCCTTTCCCACAAAAAAAAAAAAGCCAGTGTAATAAATGTAGCACATTGCCGTCTCTGTATCCTATCATTATTTAGTAACCACCCAAGCACTGTAGGAATCTACACGAACCTTCTCCTGTGCTTGGACAGTGTCACTCATCTCTCACACAAACGGCTCAGCACCGGCAGCAGCAGCAGCAGGAGCCACTTTAGCGATCCCATGCAGAGAGGCCGCTCGGGGACCGGCTGCAGTTCCTGCCAAAGGCAACGGCAGTGAACACAAGTAAAAATGGAGATTGTATATTCCCTAGGCTGTAGTGGAACCATGCAGTGGGAAGTGGGTAAAAGTAAACAAGGCTTGTAGAGGATGGAAGGGAAAAAAAATATGCTCAAGTTGTTATCACTAAAAAAAAAAAAAAAAAAAGTCTGACGAAATTGAAGTGACCCCCTGGCCTTTCCCACAGCCATTACAACCCCAGGCATTAAAGCTTGTATCTACTCACTCTTCCTCATGAAAATCCAATACTTATATAAGCTATTTATCACCCACTATGCTTCTGCGCATCTACCTTCATGCTGAACCACAGTTTGAAATAGATCAAGTATGGCAGATCAGTGGTGAATCTAAATCTTGGAAGAAAAAAAGAAGAAAACAACTGTTAAGATAAGGGCTGCCGACTGCTGGTGTGGTTAAGAAGATGTAAGAAGTGTCTCTGACATGCTAATCTGTCACGGCATTAAAGAGTCTATGAGATGGCGTAAATATCTAGTCTATATGTACAGCTATAAATCAGCTATGATGTCAGCGATTAGGAAGAAGCAGGAAGAATCGAGCATTTCTGGGTTCGACCATTTCTGGAGCCATGACAGAAAGCATATAAAGGCTAGCAGAAGGACATTTTTAGTGTATGACCTGTGATCGCTTACATCATGGCAACAAGTCACTCTGATTGAGAGTTCAACTGCACTACTCTCAAACCTAAAAATACAGCCAATGGAACAGTCTGTGGTTAGCACCAACTATCACCAAGTGATAGTTGACACATGACACTTCCTTCCACTGTGGGCTTTGGTGTGAAAGGTGGTGTGAAAGAGTAAGAAAATGATCACCATGGACGCTGGTTTGCTTTCAGCACCCTTAATATCAGCTGCTTTTGCTCCTGTTCTATGCTCTCCAGAAGTAAAAATGTACGATACCTGTCATAAAAAAATTAATAGGACGAATGGGCCTACACAGTACTGGACACTCGGCTCTATGGTGGAACCTTTTGTACATTTTTATTATGATTGTTTTTCTGGGAATGTGTATGCGTTGTAAGCTTTAAAGATACATATTGCAGGAAAAGAAAAAAAAAAGTGTATCCATCATGGTCCCACACTAGTGATGAAGAGAAGGACAGGTGGTACCTTTATTTCTGCGAGTAATAAAGCAAAAGCAAAGTACTACTGATGCAATGGATTCTTATAAATCGTAAGTGACGCCTCCAGACGTACATTTCTTTGTATAAACATCTCTCAGTGACAAAATCCTAAATATAATATCAATGCTCGCTCTAGCCATATTTCCATATTTCTGCCCCCCTCTTACAGTCTAAAGTCCAGAGCTCTTACAGATTTACAACACGGAAAGAAGCTTTTCAAAGCGTATTATACCGAGAGCTGGCATAATCTGAGCTGAATAGGCTTTATCCAAATGAAACACTGTCCTGCTAACCGCTGTGATTAGGTGCTGCACTCTGTGCTCTCCATTTAACACCTACAGAGAGAGAGAGAGAGAGAGAGGGCGAGAATAAAGAGTTTAATGAATTTTATGATCATGATGTAACCATGTGGTAATGTAAATATGGTAATGTGTGTAAATGTAAATCTCAAATTTTTTAGTTCACTTAATTTAGCATTGGGACTCCTTCAGATATTATAATAATAGTAATAATAATAATAATAATAATAATAATAATTAAGCCCTTTACGATTGAAGAGCTGTATTATTTCGTGAACCAATCACAATAATAGCAAAATATATAGGGTTAGGATTCGTCTACATGCCATCCAGCACATCAGGTGATGGATACTCCCCACACTAGAGGTATATCCGTCGTTTCCGTGGCACTCATTTACGGGTTGCCGGTTTAACACCCGATTGTATCTGAGCACTTGGAGACGGAGGACCTTACAGAGAACAGTGGCAGCCCAGAAGCTTCGGGACTCGAACTGGGGACCTCCTGAACACCTTAACCACATTGCTACCCTTATAACCAGAAAAAATATACTGTATATATCATTGTGTTCATGTATCACTCGTTTTGCAAACTCTATTCCTGTAATTTTGGACTGATGACACAATGACTGAGTGATTAGCACTGTCACCTGGTCTCTGGTCTGTGTGGGTCAAGTTTGCATGTTCTCCACATGCTTGGCGGGTTTCCTCCGGGTACTCTTGTTCCCTCCCATGGCGTGTAGCTGGAATTAACTGTCATTTCCAAGTTGCTTGGAATATCAGGATAATCGGTATAGACAGTAGATGGATGGATGTGTCAGTTTACCTACAACAACCAATACAACATAATACAGCTGATAGAGATGAGGTCATTTAAAAAGTAATTGAATTGCAGACTCTCTGGCTATGTCACATCCCCTGGGCCCCATGAACCCTGCTTGAGAACCGGATGTATAAATGACAATCATTCTTCTTGTGACAATATAGAGAGAAGTTCCAGAAGTGCCATTGTATTGACACACACCTTCGTAACATCATTTACGTAACCTTCCTGACACTTACTAAACAGGGACACACACTAATGGTCTATGTGTTATTTCTAGTATTTCTTTTTAACTCACTATCTGCTATAAATCAGTCTAACATATTTCCTCACGGAATTCTGAGAATCAAGGTAATAAACTAAATCTACAATAATAATAATAAAAAAAACTGGTCTGGAAAAAACTGTGGTCTGTCGGCCACAAAAGAAAGTATGTGGTGTGTCAGGGTTGAGCCATTAATTAATGTGTGTGTGTGTGTCTGGAGGATGACTCCATTTCCCTGAGAGACTGGGTTGGGTGTGGCACACCATGTACCGTATATGTTTAACCAGCCCTCTGCATGCTCTCTCTCTCTCTCTCTTTCTATCTCTCTTACACACACATGCACATGCATACACACACCTTACTCACTCAGACTACACCCAATGACTTCAGCTACTGCCATGCACTACTGGCACAAAAGCCTGAGTTTGATCTATGACTATGACAGTATATAAGTACAGCACCCTGGAATAATATGTTGCTAAGGTATGGATATAAAATATTCCTGACTTTGCTGACATGAACATGAGACATTTTGCTTTTCAGATTTTTTACTTCGAAGGCCACAGCAATTAAAAAATGTCTCTATAAGTGTAGGTAAAACAAGTACAACATGCTATTATTACATTCGATAGATAGTAACTACTCATAGCAGGCTAGTTAATCCTTATTTAATCCTATAGATTGAACCTCATATTGAATTACATCTGTAAATTTGTAGATTTGTACATTTTAAATTTGATATTAGTGCAATTTTTCTAGTAATCTCCCTATTCTATCTTATCTTTCCATTTTTAGGTCACAAACCTACATGACAAATTAGTTTTTTTTTAATTAGATTTTTAAATGTAAATTAGATTTTTTTTAATTGGATTTGAATTAAATCAAAGGTTTGTATGTAAGTCTATGATCACTTCAAAATATACCAAACGTAATGAAAACATGCTAGCTGGCTAAACATTCAAATATGTCAATTTGTATTTTTGTGTGAGTGTGTGTGTTAATGTGTATGTGTGTGTCTCCATTTTGCCAAGCATATTGTGTTCTTGATTTCCCATGTCGAAAGCGCAAATGAGTTCTATTTGAACACATAGAAATAATTTAAAAAAAAAATCTTAGTAATGTGAAAGAAAATCCTGTCAGCCAGAGGACAGTCAATCTAGCCAAGTTAATTTACCTTTTTATATTTAAAATGCCTGGGATTGTCATTGACCCAAAATTATGAATTGTTTGGTGTTTTTCAGGCAATGTCTGAAGATTGATTTAAGATACATTTCCATTTCCAAGTTGGAAATAATCAGTGGAGTTGGAATGGCAATGAAAACCAGAAAGTCTCAATTCCCTGTGCATCTACAGAGTCTAATAGGGCCATGGTCTGTCTGACCAAAAAAAAAAAAGTCAGTCTGATCTGTCAAACCTTCATCATGAAAAATTTCTTTGCAACTACCCGAGCCAGAAACGAACAAATAAATCAGAAAGCGTTTCAGAGCTGAAACCACTCAAAGGCTGCAGGAGGAACAATGTGAAAAGTGGGCGTGAAAAGAAGCGTACAACCAGATTCTTCTGTGGCACTGTGTAAATTAGGGACACGTACATCACTGACAAAACCCACTTTGTTGCGTGGCATCATTTCACGAGTTACAGATGACACGAGTTGTTGGAGGGTTGTGCAATAGCATAGGCACTGTCAATAACTTCATGCTTTCTCAGAAAGAAAGAAGGAAAAAAAAACATGTAAAAAAGCTTGATTCGTGGTGCTGGTTGGAGCGGTCATGCTGAAATCACCATGACATCTTGTCACTTTCCAAGTATTTTGACTGGCAGGACAAAGAGCTTACTGTGTTGCTGTTGAAAGAAGGCTGAAAAATGCCATGCTAGTGAACAGACTTCCTTCTCTTTTGTTTTAATAACCTTTGATGAAGTGTTTGACAGGCACAGCTATCAGCGAAGTTGCATGGTTGAGTTGCGCAGTAATGGCTGTTTTGGCGAAAGCTACAGCATATTGTAGCCATGTGGCTTATGCTGACCCTCCCAGATCAATACCAGGCTTTTGGATATCGACTGCTGAGAGCACCGTGCTATTTGGGCTGAAAAAGAGCGAGACGAGTCGAGGACGTCAGCTCCCATTACCCAAGGCACCGCCTCTCTAATTAAACAAGCCCATGCTCCCCTGGGATCTAAAGCAGAGAGGAGTCTAAACATCCCAATCTCCTGTCTACTTTACTTTGCACACCCTCGTATCACTAAACCCAGACAGTATCTTTTTATTTCCTCCCAGGAAACATGCCCAAATCCTTATCAAATATGAGAAATAAGAAAAAATCAGTGATGGTCTTCAATCCATCGAGTGGAATGATGGGGCCCTTTAAGCATGTTCAGGGGTCCACATAAACGGGACACACATGACTGCAATCCGGGTCTGCCGGCCCCTGTGTGGGGGATGGGCCTCATGCAACACAGTGCTGTATTTGCCATTGAGGTTTTGTGAATACACTGTGCATGTACTGTACGCCTGTGCACGGTAGGGATTAACCTACTATCAACCTCTGGTACCATCTGCTAGGGAGGTTTTTTTTTTTGCGAAAATGCAAATTAACTATCCAAAGTGCACAGCAACTATCTAATGTGCTCCATCAGACCAGCATACAAAAATGTGTCATGTCCCTTGTTGTGTACGGGGACATCCTTCGAAGCACCGTGTGCAAAGTGAACCTGGTTTGGAGAGAACATTTATCATTTGTAGTGATGCTTCTGTGTAGAGTATTTTAATAGCCGGGGAACACTGCCGTTCGGATAAAGTCAAGCTGGGAGACAATTTTGCGGCTTAAGATAAAAGTTTTAATTTCACCAATCTGTGTCCAAGAGCCACAAGGTTTCAACAACATTTCAGGGCTACCTAATGCCCTGGATACACTCGCTCTACTGAACTCGTAATGTCCATCAACCACCCGAGTCAAATGACTGATGATTTCATCCCCTTGAGTGTTCAACCATAACCCATTCTTTCTTATCGGCTGCTATAAAAAGATCAAAGAGCTGGAGCTAGTAACGCATGCGTTAATGAAAGCGAGACGCAGCTGATGCAACACTGTGGCAAGGCTATTGCAATCCAGGCAGCTGAGTTCTGTTTCTCAGAGGATGGCTTGTATGAATTATGCATCCATAAGAAGTAATCTCTTTCTCTCTCTCCCTCCCTCTGTCTTTCTCTCTTTTTGTCTCTGTCGCTCTCTTCCACTTACTGATTCTCTCTCTGCAGCCCAGTATATTTACACAGCAGAGACAAATAGGCAATAGTAAGACATTTTTGTTCAATTACAAAGCTTGACATGTGATGTTCTAGACATCTATATAGTTCAAGGCACGCTATAGGCTACAGGCTTTTCAGTCTGCACTCACTGCCACACAGTCTGAAGCCAGATCAGCCAATCTTAACAAGTGGTAGATCTTAGCAGATCGTGTCACAAAAGTACGCTTGCTGCTTACCAGTCAAATTAATCGGTGTTAAATTAAAGAGGTAGAAAAACAAGGACCATGCTTACTCTGCTATGTAAAAGGTAGAAAAACGTACCCGATATGGAAGCCAAACTGACATTAGCATGTCACACCATCAGTGTTGGATGAGGCTTATTGGGGCTTCACTGGGGGTGCATTCTTTTGATCCAACCACGCAATTGCGCTGAACTAATTCTATAAATCAGTGCAGGCATTTCAAATTCTCTCGAATCTACAATGAGGATTGTATTTGCTTGTGTTAAATTAGAAAGCATGCCCCGACACCAGAACTTTCTCTTTCATAATGCTACATCATCAACATCATTATCATTGTGGACAGTAAACTTTCGAGGAAGATCTTTGAAAAGAGGTTTGGATTTTTTTTCTTCATTTGGTAAATCCCCCAACGGCAATTAAAGTGACTTGAACAACCTCACTGCGGTCCACATAGCACTGACCCAAGCATTCAAAACGTACACATCTCTGCTTAAGTAATGGACACGGATCCAACTTCCTCATAGTGGTGATGCGGAACAGCCAGCAGAAGAGTAGGATGTGAGAGTAATATAATACTGAGTCTGACATATTAGAATAGCGTGAGGGGGATGGGAAAGAGAGTGAGCAAGAGACAGAGCGAGAGCATGGGGTAGGCAGACCCAGCTGTGCGCTGGATCGGAGGCCCACCAAGCCATAATTATGGCTGGATTAAGAGAGGCTCTTTCACCATTCTGTCTGCCAAATATTTTGTCTCAGATTAAGGCCCAGCTGCAGCACCTCTAAAGAGTGCACGTTGGTCAATTGCTGTTCAGCAGCCTGGCAGAGTGTCCTCCCAAATCACATGTTCATGCGCCCCATGAGCCTGCTTTGCACAAATGATCTCTTAAGCTTTTTTTTCTCCCAATGAATAAAAAAATGCAGGAGCATCCAAATAAGGTTTCAAGGATTTTTTTTATTGTTTTTTTTTTTTTTTTTATCTCAAAGCCACAATTGGCATCAGGAAGACAAGATTATTAAACATTTAAAGTTTACATGTTAAGAAACACATGAAGGCCTGCTTGGTCTTGACATTACCACTATATAAAATCATTATAAGAAGTATTTTTACTACCCTTACAGTTTATTCAGCCTTCTTTTAATTCTCAGCATCTTAAGTAGCGACGTAATTGGTTTTTCTGCCCAACAGTATCACTGTTCTTCATACAGTACACGCGTAGGAGGTGGTGTGTCTGAATCATCACTGGTAAACCCGTTCCAGTTCGTCGCCCCCCAAAAATACAGCATTCTCTCCCGAAGGCCGCTTTACAGAGAGGACTTCAGAACCTCGAAGAGCTTCAGGGCTGACTCGACGCAGCCGTCGAAATTGGAGTGTGTGAAGCTGTCGCCCCCGCACACCAGCAGAGGCTTGGCGAGCAGTGTCATCTGCCCCGGGCAGCCAGCCACTGATCTTGTCACCTAACGACACAATCGAGCATACGCTGCATTAGTGCTGCCCTAACGATCAGGCCTCCAGTAGCTGATGCAACCTCCATGTTGCGCTGCTATTGAGTGGGAACGTATAGTACACTACTGGCCCGATACATTGTGCCTACAGTACATACAGTACAGCCTGGAAAGCCACTTTTATAGTGATGACTCATATTTGACAGATTGTTTGTATGCTTTTTACCATGATACAGTAGATACACTGTATCAGGGAGATGTAGATTGTACATTCACAAAGACAGGGGCATAAATGATAAAGAAACTAGAAAAGGTCAAGTTTCCTGTGATATGACAGATCATTTGTAAAGCACACAGTGTAATCAATGACCAAGGACAAGATGCAGATGCTTAATTACTTGTATTAGTCTACCCATTAGATTACACCATAACGCATAGTTTAAGTATGTAAGTGTGGATGGGTCTGGCTCAGCATGGCACAGGCTGCTCACTATGTCTTACACTGGCTTAGGAGAGCACACATATTAACAGCCTGATTACAAACCTGGCCCTGTAGACCGAAGCAGACGGCACATACTGTAGCTCTGCCAACACCTGGTCAATGGCTTTGACTCATGCCTGCACTGAGGAGATGTTTCAATTCAGTGCTGACGTATATGTTCATCCAATAAAGAGTCACATCCAGTCATATGATGGTCATGCAATAAAATAAAGAGCTTTAATTATAAAAAGGGCTTGTCTAGTAGTATTCTATCCTACAGGTTAATACATTAACAAGCCAGGATGGAACAGGAAAAAATTCTCCATATTTGAAGAATGATCCTGCTAAAGCCTTTAAAGCAACTTGAGTAAAGTACCTGAGTCTATTATTCATCTATATTCAGTCATTCAGTGATCTGAAGCCTGTCCATGAGAATATATTGTGAATGTGATGCTACTCCATTACAGTGCCCCCGTGCCTTTCCAATCTGCCAATTGGCATATTTCTGGGTAGTGGGAGGAACCTGAACATCATGGAAGAAACCCACACGAACTCAGGGAAAGTTCACACCGACTGACTCAGGGATATCAAGCTGTGACGTGGCAATGCTGCCCACTGTATCATCATGCCAATCTATTATTCAGACTAAGGTGTGTTCCATTAAGTGTCAAATTCTAAGAATAGAAGATGAATCGAAATCTTGGCCCTAAGTAAAATCTGGAATAAGTTAAAAACAATAATGTACGTTCTATAGGGAAAGCTAAGCCTGCTTTCCTGTGGGCACAGTGTTGTGTGCCAGATGTGATATAACATTGCAGAAACTCCCATAGAAAGCTAGGAAAGGCTCCCGATCTCTCCCTATAAAACACAACACACCCACTTGCGGATGAGTCTTTACAGTAAATGACCTGCCTCCCTCTCTGTTGTACCTTGTTGTATATTTGAAGCATGCACTTCAGTAGTTGCTGTTATGTTGTGGGTGCTTCGGGGGGGGGGGGAGCGGTAGTTAAAAAAAAAAGAAAAAATCCTAACTTAAGAAAACATCAAAGCTTCAGCCAATTCCGTCTAGAATAAAAAGCGCTTCAACTGCTCCTTCTGTACAGTGTTTAAACAATAAAAAAGAAAAAAAATGGAGTTTGGTAATGAGTGCTGGAAATAAGCACATTCCTCCTGAGTGTACGGCCCATTGCTGAGGCTTCTGTCGGCCCCAGAACTCCTGATAAACATCGAGGTGCAGTGCACTAAAGCCAAGGAAATAGTATCCATTTCCTGGGGCTTTTAATAGGCATCTACAGACGACATGCTATTATCACTGCCTCTGAAAAAAAGTTTAGTTTTTTTTTTTTCTTACTTCTTCCCCCTCCCTCTCGTAGCTTTAAACTGTAATCTGTATGTAAATCAAATGATGAATGTTCCGGCTGAAACATGGCCAAGAACAAATTGTTTGGTTTACTCAAGGAGTAAGTTGATATTAGCAGGGCTGACCTCCTCCACCTCCTCCGATGTATTTCGCTATACTCGTCGCCAGAATTCAGCAACAGTGAGACAGATATTCATAACTAGCTGGCTCTAGGACGACTTTACAACTATCCAGATAGATTACGAAGTACATAAAAAATAAAAAGAATTCTGGATGCAGTATATATAAATATAAACTAAACACTTGGGAGTTGCTTGAACTTTATCTAAAAACGCCAGTGACAAATAATAGCTATATTCTATTAAACATGAATCATGCCGCATTTATAATCTTCTACACATGAGAATTCCTCTGAACACGAGCAGTGTGTACACATGAATCACTCTCTGTCACATACAGAACGTGTATACATGTGACAGCACTGTGCTTGTGACATTTCCTAAACAAGTCACACTTTTGAATTGCGGTTATGTAATTTTTCTCCATTCACGTCTCTCTACACGTCTCTCTGACAGCAGGCAACAGCTGAAAGAAATTCTGACATTCTGTTCCCTGCAGGAAGGACTACAGAAGGGACTGAATTACCATTTTCTGAAAAGCAATTAAGAGATTTTTTTCGAGCCATTAAAACCTCTAGGCAGTAGACAACCCCTTTGACACATTCATACAGAGAGAGAGTGTGTGTGTGTGCATGTGTATGTGTCCAAGAGAGTGTGTGCAGCCCAGACAGGCCTTGGCCCATTCTCTGGCCTGCAGTGAGATGTGGGCTCCCACACAGATGTTCCATGTCCTCTGACCTTAAGCAGAGGCCCAGTGCTATGTGTGTCGCAGAGGAGCCCGGCATGGGGGTGGAGAACGAGAGAGTGCAAGAGAGAGAGAGAGAAACAGAGAGAGCATGCAGAAGTGTGTGAGAAAGGGCGCACAGTGAACTACTGTAAGTGTATGTGCGTGTGAGCCAACTGTGTGGGGGTGAGCATGTATTCGTGTATGCCTGTGTGTGTGTGTGTGTGTGTGTGTGTCAGTAACTTCGCTGAAAACAACTCTGTGCATCATTAACATATAATATAATGCATTTTTACTCCGGCTCTCAGATAAAAGAGCTTGTTTGAGCTTTTTCTTCTACAGGCTCCTCATCACTCTGGCCTATTTCCCCTCCATTATGTTTCACTCTATTAAATATGAATGGCATTCACTGTATAGCAGAGCAGCTTTTCATTAGCAGCACTTAAGCGTGTTTGCAGAGGGAACTACAAGCTACGGACTCCATCTTTCTTCCGTCTTGCTGAACGTGACCACAAAGCTCCTAGAGGATTTCTATAAGGAAAAAAAAAAAAAACAACAAAAAAACTTCCTTCTTTTAAGAACACATGAAAAGTAAACTAGGACACTGAACAGAACATTAAAGAAGCTGCACAGTGATAAAACCAGAACTGAGAGTTGCCTTGCTGGTCTTAGTTTGTCAATTAATTGACTAAAGTACAGTGTTTGGTGTGTTGTTGCACTTTCCCCCTCCAAATATAAAATTCATTAGAACTGAGACTTTGGAATGTTTGGTCAAGTGCGAAAGGGGTATTTGAACCTGGCTCTGATCCAAAGAACTGATTTCTGGTGCACTTAATAATGGCACTCCAGGGTTGGGCTCTAGTGTAGTCACCGTGTGAGAAAATCATCTATTCCCAGGGCCAGGCGTGTGAAAGCTATTAAAGTAAATTAAATAAACATTATTTATAAGATTAATATAAAGGACTGTCTCTACTGCACAGTGTGAAAGTCTTTGACCACCATTTCTTTAACATTACACTACATTACAGCATTTAGTAGACACCCTTATCCATTATACATCTGAGCAGTTCAGAGTTAAGGGCCTTTCTCAAGGGCCCAACAGTGGTAATGTGGTGGTGTGGTTTGAAGCTGAGACTTGTCAAATGCCTTACCCAGTGAGCAAGTGTTTCACTGCAACAGGCTGTCTTAAGATACAATAAAAAATGGATGTTTATGTAACAACTATAGCAGCAACCTCATTTCCCTTCTCTTCTGTTCCAACCACTCAGCATGCAGCATCACCAATTTACTAATAACCAAGCTGATCATCTGCACCTGTTTCTCACTGGTTCATGCCTCTTAGGACACTGTGTGGCTTAACAAACAAGAAAAATAGTTTTGAACCTGGTCAGGTACAGGGACTGGACTGAAAATAAAAGACAAAATCTTGCCAAAAAAGAGAGCCAAAAAGGCTTTCAGGAAGCATTGAGAACTACTCCTCATGACTTCATTAAAATGCAAAAAATTGCTGGCTCTTTGGAAGCAAAATATGGAGAAATGTGGGGGGACTTAAGACTTTTGCACAATACACAGAAGTAACAATTGACAATTTTACAGATGCTGAAACATACCTGACACTGTGGACCAAATGAGCCAAAAACCCACCCAGAAGTGTAAAAACACTGAAACTCTGAATATGATAAATTACCCTGTTGTTAAAGGAGCAAATGTAATATGCTGACATACAGTAAAAACAGATGAAGGATCACTGGCAGACTGTGTTTTCTCACCTGAGAGTATCTCCATTTCTGGCACTTGATGTTCTCAGGTTCAGGGAGGCCTGGCATCACCTTCTGCAACTCTTCAAGGATAATAGCCTGAACCTCCTCTTTTGCCTCCTCCAAGTGCTCCATGCCAAAGGGCACGCTGGTATGCACTACCACAGAGGGGCCAACGTCTTCACACACTAAACACACATAAAACTATCAAACACAGCATACATTTATGAATCATGTTTTAATTATGTGTATATTAGTATAAATAAAAAACAGGCTTCAAGTTTCTCAAGCAGACTCAAGTGAATGGGGTAAAGGAGAAAAGCTCACACATTAAGCATAGTGTGGTGAAGCTACAGACGCCAGACTGAGCTCGAGGCAAATAAATCTGATAGTTGAGCAATGACTTGAAAGACGTCCTGAAAATGCTTCAATTATTTGCCTGAGTAAGAAGAAACTCGCTTTAACAGAAAGATAGAGGAATGTAATTAATGGATGCAATGACTACAATGGATGCGATTGTGTAACAATGGATAAAACACCCTTTTTGACATGGTACACAGTGATATAATCCGCTGGCATTTGAAAAACCACATGAACTAATGTCTTTCAAACGCAGTCCCTCAGCACAGCTATGACCCATGCCTTTTGGCCAATCCTGATTTATAAATCCATTGCGGCATGTAGTCATCTCTCTAATGACTCAGTTTTAAAATGCACATATAACCTGATTTGGGGAAATAAAGCTTTATTGTGCTCAATAAACATGCCGGATGTTTGAACAGCTGGAGATGCTGTGGCCTAGTCAGCGCTCTGAAGCGGGACGGGTGATGCTATAACCCACCCTTGATGACTACCTAGGGACTGAGGGACACTACTAAATATGAACAAAGTGGCTGAGCGAATCAAAATCCTGAAGCCATTGGCAGTCACAGATGTTCAATTTACTGACTTTATAGTGACCCATAACTAGGAGTCTTTCATTATATACTACCGGTTCAGAAAAATCTATTCTGTAATAATGAGATCTGCTTTGTAAGTGTTTGGGGGCAGTCGCAAAAAAAAAAAAAAAAAGAAAAAAGAAAAAAAAAGCTGAAATCAGGAATTCTGGCACAGGAAAGCAGCGCCTTGGATCCGATGATTGTGCAGGAAGCCTCTATATGAGTTGCAGAACTGCTGTGTGCTTAGAAGCATGGAGGTGAAAGAGGAAGTGACTTTCATCCGTTGTACACAGCCAGTTATTCTAATCTGCCGTCAAACTTTATCACAGACGTATTGGAGCTAAATCTATAACGTCATCTCTGGATTAAAGCTTTGACACATCGGATAAACTTGCTACTTCAGCAAAAGGGTGACTTCCAGTGATTTTACACAAATGTGTTTGGGCCAAGACTGGACACAAAAGAACTGAATCATTGACCGTTTCAGTAGGCTTATCACCAGGTTTAGTGCACACACTTATCAGTATGCCGGCAATTACTTCTACCTTTCTGAATAAGAGAATGAATGTCAACACATTGCGGTTGCAACATGGAGGGGGAGTCACAAGCTTAGGAACTTGGTGTCAAACAACCCAGGCATGTGGCACAAAGCCAAGTAAAGAGGAGTGGAAAAGCGGGAGAGAGAGAGAATGAAAGACAGAGGGGCAGAGGGAAAAGTTACGGAGAGAGGGGGAGAGAGAGAGAGTAAGTGAGTGTGTATGTATGTGTGAGAGAGAGGTCATGGTGCGTAGGCAGAAGGCTGGCACCATGCCTGCTGGTTGAGTCACTTATTTGTTGGAGTGGGCAGCGCAGGTCACAAAGTTTACAGGGTGAGGAGAAGGCAGGCATTGCATGACAGAATAAGTCTTGCCCTGCAGAATAATAAATTGTTTGGATCAGGAACATTTCTAAAGCTTTTCCCCTAATAAAGAATACCAGGAACATTTATGAAAATTTCAAGTGAAGTGGCTTCATGTCAGCCTGTTCTGCCAAGGACCTAGCTGACTTGATAACGAGCTCACATCTGACACAGTTTTCCACAAGTGGGATTTCAGTTTGAAGGTCTCAATTTAATAGTCGTCAAAATGTTCCAAATACAACCACAGTAGTTCACAGTTATGTTCATCACTAACACATAAGTAAAGTAGCCAGCAAACCAGTTCATCATACTAGTACTGAACCTGAAAGCTTTTTTTTCAGTCCCATATTGGAATATTATTACCAATAAAGTGTATACCTTATATAACACTTTCTGAATACGTTTTCTGTCAAGATTTAGTTTAAATGAGAATGTTTCAAATGGGGAAATGTAAATGTAGTGCTGTGCAAAAAATTCCACCCATATAACAATGAGCCATCTAAGAAAACTTTCATATTCTTTTTGAAAAGAAAAGAATCTGTCCCTTAGTTATATGGACATATTATTCTGTTTTTGGAAAATCAACTCTTTTTTTCAATGATTTTTGCAAATCCATGCGATTGTCCCATTAAATAATCTTTATACTGTATATGTCCCATACCTGGAGGTGGGTCTTGCGCTATAGCAGCAGTGCATTATCAGCAAACATGGTCCATCATGTTTGGCCAGGTGTGGTGTGGAGTGATGTACTGTATTTCAAACACTATTGGCTGTTGTAAAAATCAAGGTACTCCAATACAACATCAGTCTGAGCAACTGGATATTGAGTACAGTATTTCTGGCAGCTTCACTAATATAGGATCAGATTTGTTATATTTTTACATCCAATCCACGGATGTATCTTGGAGCGTCAATGTGTAGAATTTGACTGACAAAACGTGAATAAGCATGAAAATATCAAGAACTGTTCTGATGCATGTCAGCTAATGCTTCCCATAAGCGCTGTGAAGAACCTGAAAAGGATCAGTGTCAGTATCACTAATATTCATAACTATGACATTAGCTATCATTTTTTGAACAAAAACAGACTTGGCATAATCATGTATTGTATATTTTACGACTAATATATCATGGCAAGATTTAGAAAAGCTGAATCGTACAGGATTTTATTACACGTGCTGTACATTAGTATTTATGTGGCAGAAATTTGAGACATTTAAAACAAAGAGTCAACTCTATGAATTTCTACCCAGTTAGGCATACTGGAGCTACAAGCTAAATACATTACAGAAATGAAAGTAGAGATTAAAGCATAGCAGTAGAGAGGCAGAGGAGGCCTGCAGGGAGTCCTATAGCCTGAAAGAACACTGCAGCCCAGTGCAAAATTTCACAGCACCACTAATTAAGATGTTGCCATCAGAACCATGGAGTGAATAAGAGGTGGCAGGTGTGGCAGTCCTTGTGATGAGGCTAACTCTGTCTGGCAGTCAGAGAACTAATTATGCACAATTTCTTTGTGTCACATTAACTTGTACATTCTCTATTAATTTTTTATATATGATGTCATTTATTACTGAATAATTAGCAGCAGTATGAGTTTATTATTATATTCTAAAACAGTGATGAGGTTGAGCCAACTAAAGCTTAATGAAATGGTTCAGTGTGCATGCAGGAAGCAGGTCACACAGGCAGCCAGCAGTTAAGCCAATCACAAATAGAGGAAATCTCTGAGGAAAGTTCATCCTCACGCTGTCTCCATTTTACATCTGGCATGTTCTGCTCCTGTAGTGATAGAAGCAGGGTTGGCAAGAAAAAAAGCACGAACCTTCATTTTCTTATTTCAAAAATAATACATTTATGGAGTGAGGAAAGAATGAGCAACATTAAGATGATGAATATTGCAGGAAGAGAAGCCCAACAGGACAGGACAGAGCGCAGAAGACAAGAAATTATCTAAAATTGTTCAGGAACAGAAAGGGAGTTTAAACATTTTAGAGCATGTCAGAGAGAGAAGAGAAAGACAAACTGAGGCACTGACCTAAATTGCGCTTTTTATCATCTGTAGCGATGTAGCGAATGCAGGGATTATTGGAGACATACTTGGCCACCCAGGGGACGCTGATCTGCACGCCGGCTTTGTAGAAAAGCCCCAAGGCGTAGCGAGAGGAATAGCTGACATCCTCTAGTTTCTGCCTCTCACTCTCACTCAGCACTATATACACACGGAGAGACAGACAGAGAGACAGACACAGAGACAGCACAAGATCAAGACATTTGCCAGCCTTTTCCATCACATCACTTCTCCACTTATCCTGTCAGACAGCGGTGTGTGTGACAAGCCTCCAGGCCTCCGCTAACCAAATAACAGGAGTTCTTTCTAGGTTGAGTCTGAAATGTGTTGCAAAAACCTTTACACAGAAATCGATGTTACAGTGCCACAGGGGGACTAATTAAATTTTAAGGACTATATAGCTATAGACTGCAGGTGCACTAGGCCACTTGAGGCTCTTGCTGATGAGCTATAGTACAAACTGGATTTAATTCAGTGTGCTACATGGGAATCTGGAAACACAGAGGTTTATCTGTTGGATGTTTTTTTTCTTTTCTCTTTTTCTTCATCTTCTTCTGCTAGCCCATCCTTGTTTCCGGTCAGAAACATCTGTTGTTTATTGGTCCGAGTAACTCATGCTTGGCCTGACTTTAGTCATCTACCCACGATTTCTGAGTATACCAAAGGTTAGAGTTCATTCCTGTAGGAGAAAATACTTAAAATCAAATGCTTTCCTCCTACCACCGGCAATTAATAAATTTGCCGACAGTTAACAAGGAGCCTCAGGAAGGATTATTAACCAAAGCGCATCCTCCTCCCATGCTGACTTGCAGATGTTTCACAAGCTTGCTAAAAATAGTGAAATCCAGTCCAAACATATCATGAGGCTTACAAACATGTGTAAATGTTCAAAAGGAAAAAAAAAAAAAACTGGTGCTGCTTCTACAATGGATCAATGACCATATGAATCTTTTTTATTCTTTTTATGCTGTGGCTGAGTGGTTTTGGAAAACAAAAGAAAATGCCATACAAGCTTCTCTCATATCTCCACCACAGGAATCCAGATGACACTGAGAACACTTTCTTGAATGTTCATTTCGTTATGGTGCTAACAGTCCCGCCACAGAAGATAGCGACAGCCAAAATCGAAAGGTCACATGACTGTCCCTGGAACTTCTAGGATTTTTTATGTCATTACATCACATCTGCAGTGAATTAAGAGCATGTAAATGTGCCCCTTGGTACAGAAAAATCTGGTGCTGCATCTGAGCGTGGGGAGCTTGGAAACAATGCAAACCCCGAGGGCAGAATTCATAAGAAGGCTTTTTTTTCTCCTTCTCTTGTGGTGAAGGAATCTGGTTATGGAACATGTCATTTTTGCACAAAAAACCCAAACACAAAACCTAATGAATCACATACATACAGTGGGGCAAAAAAGTATTTAGTCATCCACCAATTGTGCAAGTTCTCCCACTTAAAAAAAATGATAGAGGCTTATAAGTGTCATCATAGGTATACCTCCACTATGAGAGACTAAATAAGAAGAAAAAAATCCAGAAAATCACATTGTAGGATTTTTAAAGAATTAATTTGCAAATTATGGTGGAAATTAAGTATTTGGTCAATAACAAAATTTCATCTCAATACTTTGTTATATACTGTACCCTTTGTTGGCAATGACAGAAGTCAAACGTTTTCTGTAAGTCTTCACAAGGTTTTCACACACTGTTGCTGGTAT
>JAOVVA010000054.1:16782511-16803553 GCA_028565275.1 Leiocassis micropogon
TTGTCAGGAGTCAGAAAAAGGATTACATCATGCCAGACTCACAGGCTTAAAAGCAGCAAAGCCAGACAGGCACACACTTGACGGGAAACAAAAAGAGACTCCCTATCTTGGAGGAAGATGATGTAATTCGACACATTAATTGTATTCCAAGGATGGACTGGAGCTCGAGGTAATTGGTTGCAAAATGATACGCTTGGATATTTATGTATGGCTGTGGGGCAGAAAGGCTACACTGTAAGCACGCCGCATGTTCCCATCATACCTGGTATAATATCAGCTGATAAACGATTGCTTTTAAAGTACGGTACTTATCTCATAGTCGAGCCCCAAATTGAATAATACAGCCAGGCAGACTGATTACCACGCAAGAGAGTTTGCCTGACTAAAATAGAGCTTGAATTTCATTAGAAATCAAGAATCATGTTTCTCAATATTAGCTGAGTTTCAAATCAGGCATGAGGTTGAAGCTTAGTTGAAAGGAAAATCTACACAAGCTTAACTTTTGGGCATATGGGGTACACTGGGGAAAGAAAAGATACAGCAGCCATTCAAATGTCTGCAAAAAATGACGTAACCTGGAAAAAAAAAAAAGAAGCCTTGCAGGCTTGGGAGTTCAGTTCAAGCTCACAGTGCATGAGTAGGCTGAAGCGGTCAGGAAATAAAAGAGAGGGCTTGACAGTAGGAAAGGGTGTGAGCTCGCCATCACTCAGTGGCTGAGCGGACACCCGAGGCAGGGGTAATGAAACGGGCTCTGGAGTTCATGGCTGCTCATCCTCTCCACAGCTGATAAAAGGGATGTACTTCCCTCCATCTTCACACATCAGTTCATACACTGAAGATGCTTTAAAAAAACTGAACATTGGTTTAAGATTTGCAGCACGGAAATCTGTTCACTTTGCATGTTGTCACCTGAATCATGAAAGGTCAAAGCTGCCTTAATGGAGAACTAGTTTGGTTGAAACGATAAGTGAGATAGTCATGCACACATTTTGTTAACCTGTTTAACAGGTAAAATAATTAAGGACAAATATTGAATTTAATAAAAATGCAACATATAAAATATATTTAAAACCACAAACACGAATACTTTTGGACGTGTTACAAAACCTCAGAAGCAAAGCGTGTTAAGTTTTTCTAGGCAGAGGGTTAGCTTCCTCTTTTTATGTCTTCTCTGTCTCTACCCACAAAAGCAGAACTAGTTCCTCATATGCTCAACTGTGCTTGACATGCTGGAAGTAAATTTCGAGTTTGAGTACTAATTGTGAAACTGACATGCATTACTTTTCCCAGCATTACTGACGAAGCCTGATCACCTGTTATGGTTTGCATTTTCCGACCAAAATCAGACACAAACCTTTTTAACAAACCTTTAAAAAAAATACAATTGCATCTAGCAAGTCCTCCGTTGTCCCTCTTGAAAACATTAGTTTAAAAAATATTTAATTCATGTGTGCAAATGTTTCCTGAGTCAGTATCCTGGGTAAGTGAATGGGAGAAAAAGTGGAGTCACTGCAAATGTTTGAGAACACTCAAATGTTCTTATGTCATTCACATTCACCCAAACTGTGCCAGTTCTTGTAAAAGCTGCATTCTGTTCACTTTTGTTCATTTTTGGCAACTGGCGGAGAATGTCAGTGACAGCATGCATTTAGGCTTAACCAAGAAATAAAAGCAGAACTTCAGCAATAAAACGATGAAAAACATCCAAATATTATGGAGAGAGGGCAGGTTCTGTCCAAAACAGCAAACAGAATCCATCAGGGATTTGGCCGTAGCTGAATGCATTAAGGTTTTGGCACTGTAATTGGCATGGCTCTGTGTATGAAAAGACACCTCTCCCTCGAGCTTGCACTCCAGGAACCGAGTCAAACCGCTGACCCAAAATGTTCAGTTATATATTACGGTGAACAAATAGAACCGAGTCCTGCATTGATTTACATCAGGCGTGTCACAGCCCAGCAGAGTTCCTCGAGTTCATTCATCTTTTGCAAACGATACACAACCATATTTCCTCTCCCTACACATGGAAATCCAGTGGAAGGGCCATAAAAAAAAAGTGAAAGACATAGAAGCAACTCTGCAGCAGTGTCAGGCTCACTGCATGAACGGTACATTCAATAATTTACGCACACGGAGGCGTCTTTGCAAATGTCATACAGCGCTGTGGCAAATGGAACGGTTTATACAAATAAAATCAGTTCTGGTCAGTAGTTTTATATCGAAGACACACTGAATTTTTATTTATGTCAGCAAGCTTGAGCAGCAGGGTTCCTGAAGTTTTGTGTTCTCCCTGTGTCTGTGTGGATTTTCTTCGGGTTTTCCAGTTTCTTCCCATTGTCCAAAACATGCCTTATGTTGGGCTGAATTTGCTCATATCTATAAATGATTTTTAAGTCATCAATCAAAGCAGATTACTGATTAGTGAATGCAGGGATTTATTTGTAATTAATGATTTGTGAAATGCACTCCAACAGGAGACTGAAAACAGAACGATACTGAATCACTGTGCTGATATATTGTACTTCAACATCATTCATGAAAGGTTTCCTTACTATTTCAAATCTGTCTGGAATTTGAAAATAGCTCAATCCCAGCCGTACCTGGTTCTACTTTATTTTCTATATAAAAAAATAAAAATGCAACTGCCACGGAAAATGCATTTTTTTATTTTTAAGGGGTAAATGAAGCAATAAAATGTAATTCTGAATGTTGGCCTATCTTAAGGCGCACACATACACCAGTTCTTCCTGTATTTCAAATACAGCCCACATATCATTTGCATAAGTGCAAAGTATCCTTTAAGTTAAAAATAGGCACTACTGAGTTTATAACTTTTTCGATTGATTGTAAAAACTTGTTTGCATACTAATGTTTAGCATAAGAATAAGGAATAAGAAATATAATGTATATGTGTTTGTGTGTGTGTACAAGCTGTTTATAAAATATACATAAAATCAACATTGTTTTGAGATTTTTTTTTTTTCATATATTGTTGAGTAGGCAGGAAGTGTGAGTTTTTTTTTCTGTTTTTTTTTTTTTTGTGCACATCTTAAATCTGTGTAAATTGTTTCCAGATTGCATCTCTGTGACTTTTCAGACACTTCACACCTGGCTGCTGCCCCCAACTGTCCACAGTGTGCCACTGCAAAACTGCGACCGGGTGACATCATTCCCAGCACAATTGACTGCCTGGGAATATTTTCAACCAGCCTTCTTCTGCCACAATTACCCTCATGAATGTAGGAAGTAGCATGCACGGCTGTAATAAAGTGAGTACCTACTAATATTGTCTTTTAATTTTTATATTTGCTTAATCTCTAACACACACCCTGTTAAACGTGCGATGCAGTATATTTATTTGCCATTCTTGATTTTTTAAAGACTTACATCTACATGATTGAGAATGAATAGAGTGAACCATAATTAAATAAGATTTAATTTATGACTCTATCAAATTCAATAAAATGTTTATGCAAAGTAAAAGTCACATATACTTACATGAATGACAATAGAAAGTGTGGTAATCATGGCTTGACAAAAAAAAAATGTGTTTATTGCAAACGTGTTTATTGCAAACGCTTCCCCAAGACATGTGCAACAGTGAACTTAAACACCAAAGGAGGAAGAATTACAGAATTACCTTTGATTTTAACCATGTCTCTGCTCCTAAGCCACTTGAGAGAAAATGAAATGGCCCTAATAATCCTCCACAAGCATCCACGAGAAAATGATAAATGAGCAGTGCTGGATATCTGTTTTTATAAGGTTGCTCTCTAACACTGAGGTCCATTTTGTATCTCAGCACTCTTTGTATCTCTGCAATTAATTTAAGATGAAGAAATCAAAATATGATTGAAATAAGGACGTTTAGGTTTAATTCAAGGGGTTCAAATTAAATATTGAATTACCCATTTAGGAGCTACATTTTCACAGGCTCAGAAGTGAAAACTGACTGACTAGAAGTTTGATGATATCTTATTTATATTATGACAAATTAAGGGGATTCAGTTAAATGCTGAACAACAGTACAGATATACAGTATAATGACCAAAATGCACCATGAAAGCAAGTCAATGAAATAGAATGTACTTAAAGGGCTTCACCGTGATTCACCTGACCTCTTCCCAACTGAGCATGCATTCCACTTGCTGAAGACAAAACCGAATGCTAAAAGACCCACAAACAAGCAGCAACCAAAGGCAGCAGCAGTAAAGGCCTGGAAAACCAGTGATTCCCATGCATTCCAGACTTCAGTCAGTCATTGACTGCAAAGGATTTGCATGTAAGTAATTTAAGATAATCCTTATATTTGTAATAAAACTTGTTGGTCAAATTACTTCTGAGCCTGTAAAAAAATGGAGAAAGGAAAGAAATGGCTGTGTTAAACTCCTTCAATTAAAGCTGGGAATCTACACTTCAATTACATCTTTGGTTGCTTCATTTCAAAACCATGGTGGTGGTATTCTAAAACGAAACAAAAAAAAAAAGTCACCGTCCAAATACTTATGAATCTGACTTTATATTACATGCCGTATATTTATTTGCCATTCTTGATAGTAGTTGGCATTCACACTCACTACACAACACTGTGCATTTTTTTTTGCTGACACCACAGTTATTATACTGGTTGATTGAATGCACTGTTTTTTTATATAGCCATATACACTGCCTGGCCAAAAATACATAAATCTTGTTTTATCTTTTGCTTTGATTACAGCTGCGGAATTGTTTCAATAAGCTTGTGCAATGTCACCGCATTTACTTCCGTCCAGAGTCACATTCATTTCTCTCCAGGATCTTGTATTGATGATGGGAGAGTCAGAACATTGTGTCTTCTCCAGCAAATCCCAAAGAATCTCAGTGGGGTTAAGGTCTGGACTTTGGCCAATCCATGTGTGAAAATAATGTCTCATGCTCCCCGAACCACTCTTTTACAATTTAATATGCCCATAACAAATATGCCCATGCCGTCAATAAACAAAACAAAACCCATTGATGAAAAAACTTGTTCATTCAGTATATTCACGTGGTCAGCTGACCTCATTTCTTGGGCGCATAACATTGCTGAACCTAGAATAGAATAGAATAGAATAGAATAGAATCTTTATTGTCATTGTAGCAATGAGACATTGTACAACGAAATTAAAGTGCAATTTTCCAGTGCAAAAAAAAAAAAAAAAAAAAGCTAATATAGGTAAAAATATAAACGTCAAATACAAGATAAAACACTACTTGTCATTCATTCATACATACATACAACATATTGCACTTGTCCCCTTAGCCAGTATTGGCATGAAACTGAAAAGCTGTAATGTAAACATAACACTGTGTTGTACTGTAAATATGAATATTAACCTGACCAAATGAAGCAACCCCAGATCATAACACTCCCTCACACTTGTATGGTAGATGCTAGGCATTATGGGTGCATTACTTCATCTTGCCTTTCCTCTTACCCTGATGCGCCCATGAATCTGGAATCATCAGACCACATGGCCCTTTTTCCAGTGCTCCACAATCCATTCTTTATGCTCCCCTAGCAAATTGGAGCTTGACTGATAAGTGTTTTTCTTAAGGCTACACAGCTGTTTAGTCCCGATCCCTTGAGTCCTCTTTGCATTGTGCATGTGAAAATGCCCTTACTTTCACTATTAAACATTACTTTTTTTTTTTTTTTACTAAGCTTTTAAGTGATCTCCCAGCATCTTAATCCAGGATGTTTTTCCAACATTTCTACATTGAACATGATGGTTCACCACTATCCTTCCAGGTTTTAATAATGCATTTTATACTTTTTAACCCAATTTTATTAGGTTCAACAATCTCCTTAGTTGTTTTTTTTCTTGATGCAGGGCAATAATTTGACCCTTCTAAAACAGAGTAACATCTTCTGCCAGGACTAAAGGATATGTCTTCTGACATGGGTGTTTAAGAAATGAGAAGCTACTCACTGCATCAGTTAGGGTTAAATAACAACTAAACCATAATCCATGCAGTTTTATATATAAAACTATCCACATAATGCATGCAGTAACTATTCAAAGGAAAGCTCGTAACTATTTGCTTAGTTAAATCTAGGTGGTGACTTTTTGTGTGTACGAGTACTCTACTGTATATAAACATATGCTACAGTATTATGTACTCATATTATATAAGTATATAATATGCAGGTGTATGTATGATTTAGAAAATCAGATACCTGTTCTGTTCAAAGAGATTTAGCTTCTAATATGGTGCGACTTCGTAATTTCTCCACAACTTATGCTGAAGCCCCATACATATATCCTGTAACAGTAATGACACAGTCCTCCATCTCCATCTAGACCACTTTACATGAATTTTTCATCAGCTACAGCCTAGTCATTTGGGATTGTGTCAACAGTGTCCAAAAGTCAACTGACTCTGCCCTTCTTCTGCTCCTGTTCTCCTCGATAGCAATTCCAGCACCATTTTCAGCTGTCTCATTCTATTTTCCATCCACTATCTAATTTTCAATGCGGCTTCCCCCCCCCCCTACTTTTTTGCTCCAGATGCAATGACATTCTGCTCGCACCCTCCATTATTCACTGTTTCCCAGAACCACTGTGCACCCCAGAGGCCCTGGCCTGCCTCCCCTCCCCATTTCCATATTTGGCCTTACGGACTCCTGTTTTACCATTTCAAATAAGCGTGTTGGATTTAGGACTTCATACTGCGAATACCAATTTGGAGGCCGATGAGAGGTTTGCAGTGCAGCCAGACAGCTGGAGACCAATTTAAAGATGAAGCCAGGAGGAGCCTGCACTCTCAGCAGTCCCAGTCCAGCCGCTGGGCAATCAGCTGACTGTCAGGAGAGGCAGGAGGCTACATCTGAAACCAGGAAGGAGGCTAATGGGCACGTAGTCTAACTGCCATGTGTGACCATGCCACTCAAAGTGATAGATTTTAACATTCATATGAAAATATGTGCGATTAGAGTTTTAGTGTTTTGGTACTGCTGGAAAAAATATATAAAAACTCATTTTGCCTCAGGGGGATGAGTAAATAATAAGGGTGTAGCGGTATGCAGAATCACGGTTTGGAACACATAAATGCACATAGAACGCTCTTTAAAAAAATTTATCAATTCATTAATAAATAACCTACTGTACAGCACCATTCATGTATGTATAAAAATATATAACAAAAAAAAAATCTATAGCAAATAACATTGGTTAAAATAAGGGATATTTAATATATAAAATAAGGGATTTTTTAAAAACATTATTTGCTCCATCTACCCTATCTTATCTAGTCTAAACGGCAATGTTACCACTCAGTGAATGGTTCTTGTTTGACAGAGTAAATAAAGAGAAATAAATAGAAAATATACATCACTCATCCGAGTTAGCTGCCTATCAGTGTGTTCAAATTTCCCTCTCTATTGGTTGAATGCACCAAGGACGGGAATGACACAATTCTGACCAGCAAATTACAGCATAGTGCAGCTATATTTTAAATAAACATGTTCATCTGACCTTTTAAACAAGTACACATTTTATATCTCTGAACTTAAACTTGAAACTTTTGCTAAGATATGAGTCACTAGCCAAGTGCCGCCTGTTTATCTTGCAGTTTATTTTTTTTATTAATTTTTTACATCTAATCACTAGTGTTTGTGAGCAGCACACTGCTAGGATGCATTTATCTGGTTAAAAAGGATATGTTTTTAGTTCGTATTGGTTTAAAACATTAAATGAGACATTTTAATTGAAAAATAAATATGAGTTTATGTGAACATGCACAGTCTCGGTTAGAACATTTTGAGAGATACACAATTGTGTATTGTGAGCATAATTTGTTCCGGAAGCGTGCTTGTAATATAAAAGCACTCGTATATCAAACTACACTTGGACACAAAAAAAAAAAAAAAAATGCTTTATGCGTGCACACACGCATGTGGTCACAATATTTATAGCAAACAGTTCTAATCTGGCTCAGTTGTGATCACGTGACGCTCTGCAGACAAAGTGTATGCACTCGTATTTCAAGACCTCGCTTGCAGACCAAGTTACTCGTAAAGCTTTAATAACATGACTGAGATGCTGTTAATTGGTGATTTTTGTGGCTTGTAATTCTATATGAGCTTCTCCTCTGCAGCAGAGGTACGTTTAAGCCTTTAGGTGTTTCCTGGGATGGTCTTTATAAGAGTCAGTTTCGTCATGGTGCTTGATGGGTTTGCAAATGCACTTGACAAAACTGTCCTTCCAAGAACTATTCGAGAACAGCTGACCTTCATGTCTTAAATTAACAATAGACTGATTTTGTTACTTAATTACCTAATGCAATATGTGTTATCTCTGTTATAAACTTTTGACTAATTCCAGCTTGTATCAGTAAATCTATAAAAAGAAACAGCTTGTGCATGAGAGGGATCAAGGTAGTATAGTTTGTCATAATTTACCTAACCACTATTTACACCCATGGTGAGCAGAAAAGCATCTCAGAAGCTTGCAGTGGATGGGCTATAACAGCAGAAGACCACCCTGGGTTTTCCTCTGATCAGCCAAGAACAGAAATCTAAGGCTACAGCACAGACAAGCTTAAGAAGTTACTTTTCTACTCTTTTTTTGCATGTAAATTCAAAGCTGTACTTTAGTTACAACTTTCTGACTTTCTTTTGATTACATTTTTACCATATTGTACAGTATATACTTAATATCATTTATCAGTGCTTTTTATAATTAAACAGTACACAGTTATCTATTGTATGTCTATCCTAAAAATATGTAACAATGTGACATATTTTTGACAGTTCAGTGTTGAAATGACTTAGCTGGTGTACATGTGTTCATGTCACATAAGGTACTTACAAGAGCCAATGTCTCCTTGTAATTGTAGTATCTGTGGGATGGGAATAGTTAAAACCACCACATCAAACTGCTCTGGTGAGCCCTCTTTCCTGTGTACCTCCCAGCACGGCCCTCTGCGGTAAACGTGGGTGAGCTGATGACTGAAGAGCACCTCTGCTCCTGCTCGGATACAAAGAGGCAGAGTTAGCAATATTTCGGGAAATAGGAAGGAATGAAAACAGTGGAAAGTGGCTGTAGAAGAGAGAACACAAGACACGTTCATCACACATGTCAGAAATGCCCACTAGTATGGATCAAAGCACGCAGGGCTTAGATAAGCAGTGGTGCATGTGAAGGAGGTTTTAAACATGCAGCATTACATACAATATCTCTACAGTATGTAAGTCTATTTTGGGTAACGGATAATGAACTTAAAAAAAATACTCAAGAACAACCACATGTGCTATGGTCAGATATGTTGGTTGAGAACAATGTCTTTAAACATTTTATACAGTACATGAAACCTTTAATATCAAACGTCTATCCTTAGTGTAAAAGGAAATTAAATTATTTGCTTCATACACCATTTAGCATTAATGTAATATATCTAGCTATAACGATATAAGTAAAATTGTCTCAAATCTTGGTCTTTGTTGTTGCATGTGTGAAATATTAAAACATCCTCGACTGACCGAGAGTCTAAAAATTAGTCTAGTACTGTAAGTCCAATAACATCAGTTTACAAACTTCCTCTATAATCTCAGTGGCCATATATCAATTGTCCACAGGCTTGCCAAATGGCCTTTTGCTCTCTCTAAGAAACTGGACATTGATTTCAAAAGAAGTGAAAAGTTATTTGAATAACATTGCTGATTCAAATTTGCTTTAAGGCAAAATAGACCTGTAGCAAAGTGCATATGGTCACTTGTGGTGAAATATAGAGTGCACAAAGGCTAAAATTACTCAGTCAGAAAATTTTATATATGCATATTGAGAAAAGTGTTTTCACCTTGCTTATATCTTGGATTTTTTTTAAACAATGGATTCTTTTAAATGAATTATGGGATTTCTTGAGGATTTTATTTATTTATTACAGAAACAATTTCTCACCAACCAGTAACATTCTCTTAATAAAATCAACCCCTACAATGTGCCTTGACAGCCATGATTTCAAAACCAAAATATAAATTAATGCTATGATCAGAGTTTTTAGTTCAAAGGGAATTACATAATAAATTTATTACATAAAAATATATGTAAAGAACAATAGCATGGATTCACCTTGTGAAGACGCTTGATGAAAAGGGTACAAATGTATCTTTATCCAAATTAATACGAGTCCAGTGTTGAAATGAACCTGAAATGCTGCCCAGCAAGGAGGAAGCCACTGCTCCAAAACCACCAAAAAAGCGTTTTTGGAGAAATCTCCTTTGGTCTGATGAAAGAACAATTAAACTGTTTGGCCACAATGACTATCATTTTTTGGAGAAAAAAGGGGAAGCTTGGAAGCCAAATAACGGCATGCCAACTGTGAAGCACGGAGGTGGCAACATCATCTTGTGGGGATACTTTGTTCCAGGAGGGACTGATGCACTTCAAAAAATAGATGGCATTCCGACGATGGAAAATAAACGATGGTTTATTAAAAAAAAAACATCTCAAACATCAGAAAGTTAAAGCTTGTAAATGGATTGCAAATGGGTCTTCCAAATGGGCAATGGCCCAAACATACTTTGGCAAAATGGCTTAAGGACGGTAAAGTCGAGGTAATGGAGTGGGATTGACCTTAGTTTAATAGAAAATTATTTTGCAAGCAAGGAGATTTCTGTCAGGAGAAATAGGCTAGAATACCAGCAACTTATTGTAAGAAGCTTGTTGAAGGCTACCCGAAATGTTTGACTCAAGTTAAACAATTTAAAGGCAATACTACCAAATACTAAGTAAGTGTATGTAAACATCTGACCCACTGGGTGAAATGTGATGAAAGAAATAAAAGCTGGAATAAATCTCTCTCTCTGCTATTATTCTGACATTTCCCATTCTTACAATAAAGTAGCGATCCTAACTGACCTAAGACAGGGAACTGTTACCAGGATTAAATGTCAAGAACTCTCGAAAAATTAATTTTAAATGTATTTGGCTAAAGATGTATGCAACTCTACTCAAAAAAAAAAAAAAAAAACCTACAAATATTATATAGTTTTATATGTGTCTTACCAAATAGCTAAATAAGTAAGCTCATAAATAAGCTGCATCATTACATATTATTTACATATTGATTCTAACTTTTGAAGAAGAAAAATTGTCTAGTGTACATGTTCAACAAAGAACCTTTACGGATTCCCCAATAAGGACAAACCTATGAATCATTTACAAAGCTAGATGTTCCTCTTTACTGTAAGATTGTATGGGTTAATTCATAGCTGAGGAAGACTAACCTGACTCTTTGAGATAGTGCTTAACAATGGATGATGTCCCAGATGGAGTTACATAATTTTCAGTGCCTTCCTCGATTGCCTGCATGCCCTCCACTGTGGCCTCAAGTGGTTTAAAAATGCCATGTGTTAGGAGTTCTTGATAAAAACTAAATAGAGAAAAAAATATCAATTAAAATATTGTATGACTACAAGGAGAAATGAAAACACATTTAAAAAGCATAACGACACAAACAGTATCACCTTTTGTGAATTTTAGAATAATATGGTGTGGCAGTGATGTACTGAGCACCGAGGTCCACTGTGCATAACGAGTTGCTTGGACTTCTGCTTGTAGACATTCTTCCCCCTGGAACACACATTTATATCATAAAACTTAAAAGACTTAGTTAGAGAACATCTTTAGCACTGTGTTTTAATGTTAGCTACAGTATAAGTGGTTCATTGCCTGTGTACTGTGTAAAACTGAAATATACAATGATATGACCTTAGTTCATTGCTATTATAAGACCAAAGATAAAAAATAAGGCTTAAGGTTAAATGTATGCTTTAACTTTCAAGGAATGAGTCTGTGCAATAACTGAAACAAATATCCTGCAAAGACCAGCTGGTCCCTGTATGCATATATGTCGATGTACAGTACTGTAGGTGTGTGGGAAGAACAAATACACGTCAGGATATTAAATCATATATTGTAAATGTTATTTCATAAACGTGTGCGAAATTTTGTCACCACACTGTTCACCATGAATTAGGCATTGATTGATATTAAACATGCCCTGACAAACATTTTAGTTACTCCACTGGTTTCACAAATGTCACATGTCTGTAGGCTCAGATTCCTGTCCTGGGCTGACAGGAGTGAAACCTGATGCTGTTGTAGCCCATATACCTCAAGGTTTGAAATTTCGTGCATTGTGAGAAAGTTTTTTTTTCTTTCTTCTGCTTACTATGGTTACGGTGGTTATTTGAGTTACCATAGCTTTCCTTTTAGCTTGAACCAGTTTGGCAATTTTTCCCTGATTTGCTTATCAACAAGGTGCTACTGGTCACAGAACTGCCAGATATGTTTGTTTATTTTACGCCATTTTGTGTGAATAGAAATATTGTTGTTGTGCTAAAGCCTGTTCAGCTCCAACAACCACGCTACCATCAAAGTTCTCAGAATGACAATTTTCCCCATTCTGAGGCTAGATGAGGCATTAACAGAAACTCTTGTCTGTAGTTTGTGGGATTTAAAAACTGCACAAGATCACAGGCCTTTCTCTCACTCTCAAAACTAAAAAGGTGTTCCAGCTTACTGGAAGGAGTTGACAGCTACCAACCAGGAAGGTGGTGGGAAAAGGGTGGAAGGAATAGGAGGTGGAAGGAAAGCACTATGTGTGGGATGCGATTGGCTAGTGCCGCTCGCTGTAAGAATGCATGTATGCCACTTCTCCTTTAGGAAACAATGGCAAATCTTTTCCATAGACTCCCAGCTATGGCTGACTGCAGCAGGATGGACTGAAGAATGCTTTTGTGTTGCACTACTTGGATGCGTGTGCACAGAATCACCTGTTTTCTATTCATAGTCACACTGAAAACTGTCTGATTACAGTCACTGGCCAATCAACTGATGGATCTTTAGTTATGAGTGGTGTACTTTGATTAACATCATGATCCCTGTCATGAATGCTAATAACACAGAAACATTATCACTGGATTTTTACGAATTTTTAGACCCTTTTAACAACTTTATTTATTTTACGTTTATGCAACTATTGTTCGAGCAGATGTTAGCCTTTCACTCAACAGCTCTCCAGATTACATCACAGCTGGTATGTGAATTGAGAGCAGGTTTGGTTAAGTGAGTATTAATCAATTAGTGTATTAGTTGAAAGCTTTATTTTATCCTAACAAACTTTAGAAAATCTTCATTTTTTTAAAGCAATGGAATAATTATTACATTTGTCTGTGCAAAAATTACTATTATTCAGGTTGAAAGGGGAAATATTTCAAATGTTGTGAAAAGGATATTTATATTTATTTAAGTAAGTTTAAGTAATGTGATATGCAAGTGAGCCTGACCAGCTAATGAATATGGGGCGGGGCTATGACGTCATTTTGGGACTTTAGCGACATTTTAAGCATGCGCTAGTAGCAACTTCCCCTAAAAATGTTTAACAACACAGCTGTAATAACAGCTCAGTAGTTCGCTATTACTCACAGTCCAGATATGTTAAACATTTAGCGTTTTTATTTAAAACCGCACACGCACAACAGACACAACCATCATCTTATTTCATGCTGGACGTAACTAAAATCACTGAGTGACGTTAGCAGACCTGCTCCCCTCGCCTTCTCCCACAGCACAAGCTGAACTCGGTCTGCCATTCCACGCCGCAGTAAACACGCACATAGACTGCCTGTCAGTCCAGCTCCGACTATAAGCACTCGAGACATACTGAGAAAAAAAATCAGTAATGACACTGACAACGAGTTTACTGCTGCTTGCTAACTTTTATGTGTCCGTTTTATATAGCACGCTCTGTCTCTTTAAGATACAAGATGTTGTTGGCCAACTAAAACTTTCTCCTGGTTTACGGTAAAAGAACGTTTAGGAAATCACATAAACACTAGAAAGGCCATGCATTATTAATTCTGTTTGCTTTAAATAGACGGCATTTGCAATCAGTAAGATTGTATAATGTACTTCACAGGAATAAAGAAAGAAAGAAAGAAAGATTCAACACGACATTTTAAGATAATGTCTTTTCTGGTAAAACATCTTTCCTGTTTCTGCTTCTAAAATACAGGATGTGCATAATGTGTTTTTCTGATTTCAAACATATAATACCATGACAGGTAATAACTAGGTATGCTAGGCATTAACTGTGTCTATCTAGCATAACTTTTAAGACGTGATTGTACATAATCAGGTACATGTCACTTTGTCATGAATATAATTGCACATTCTTGCACATACATTTCAAGCAAACACATTAACAAAGCTGTCTTAGCATTACTGTCTTCATTGTCACGGTCTAAAATTTCCTTCAGGGTAATATCGTATCTATCACCCTTTCTATCTAACTATCTATTTACTTACTATCTGTCTGTCAAATTAGGAAAGGACTTTATGTTAACCATGTACTGTATGTATATTTAAAATATATAATATTTTCATAAAAATAAAAATGATAAAATAATATTTATGTATTTATGTATAGGTATAATGTTATAATAATATTGTACATTTAAAACAAAAGAGTCCAATGGAAGTAAATTATCCATTTAATAGTATCTCTTTCTAAAATTTTTTTATCCTCACCTACATGCTATATTAATAACAATGACATACAGTGTTGCGATCAGTCCACACCACAGCACTGGGACAGTAAGACCCAAACGCAGTCCAGACTACACTGCTATCAGGCCCTAAAGACAGAGAACAGAGACAGTGTGCTCAGCATATGAGAAGTAAACTCAAGACAGAGCTGCACTTCCTTCTCCACTGTCAAAAATATTAACATCTAAGAAACACCTTCACTGAATTTCCAAAATTGACAGATGGTGAAAGAATTTTTTACATTTTGGAGTGGGCCCCACTGCTGCCTTCTCTGCAGAATATGTGTCAGAGTGTGTGCGCCTGAGAGAAAGTGAGATACAGCGTGTAGGCGCCCCGGATACACCCAACCCCAACTAATAACAATTTAACGTCACTACTGTTCGGATAGTAACCTAAATTTTTTGTTGTTGCTATTGTTTATACAACATTTTAAGATAACATCTTTTCTGGTAAAGCATTTTTTCTGTTTCTGCTCCTTAAATACAGGTAATTGCTTACATGTTATGTTTTTCTTTTATATTTTATGTTAATAATGTTTATACATGTTTATAGGTGGCACAGTGGCTTATTGGTAAAAGCACTGTCGCCTTGCACCTCCAGGGTCTGGGTCAAGCATGTGCTCCCCGTACTGGGTGGGTTTCCTCCGGTTACCCCAGTTTCGTCTTAACTGGCATTCATTGCTTGTAGTGTGTGAACATTGACTGTAAAATGGAAAGAAATACAATAGTTATCACCATTGGCCTCCTCTGTCCCTAGTTGGACTACAGAGGTTCCTAGATGGATGGATATGTTTATAACTGCAGATAGATGTTATAATGTAATCAACCTTCTAATTGTTTTGGCAATAATGTGATTTTTTTGCCATTCATGCCAATAAAGCAATACTGGGCTGAACTGAACAGTATTGAGAGCGAGAGAGAAAGAGAAGGAGGTCAAAAGTCTTTAAGGCGGGTAATTTTTCCTGTATTACCATAAAACCCCGCCCCCTAACGCCTGATTGGCCAATAGTTGCCCGCTTCACACGCTTACCTGCTAGTAGTTCGCCTGTCAGACCGTCTTTTATCGGCCAATCAAAACGCAGGAGCTGATATACAGCGAGCCAATCCCGTGGAAGAGGAGGCGGGATTTCACGTATGGGTTAAAAATGACATCGCTTTGAGAGCTAAGTGTCGCATGATTTCCGGACGCAGTTTTCGGAGGAAAGGTGAGTGATTTCCATATGTTCCGGTCTGGAAGTAATTAATTGTTTGCAATAATGTAGTTAAAAAGTTACATTTTACTCCTTGTAAATAACATGCACTTTAATAAGAAGTGTCTTGTTTGTGTTATTGCACTGTTGCTACACAGTATTCTCTATTTATAGTCAGATTGTATGTACTGTAGTTGTTGTTATTGCATCTCTTTATCTGATTTACTGTAAGTTAAACAATTTAATTCATTTGCTATAATGCAGCCACTCATTTGCTTAATATGTTTTACTGATAGATAGTTAAACGTGAATTATTCAGTTAATGTATTAAGCAGGAAGTTAAAGATGAGATTTTATCATTGTGATTAATATGTAATATATGCATTAAGTACTAAATCAAAGCCTAGGGAACTGTTTAGTGAAGTAGTGTGCAGTTTAAGACTGAGGTCATGTTGATATATGAATTTATGGAAGAAATGTTATTCTTATTAGATTTCCCTTCCTTTCCTTTGGGCCAGGGATAACTTAGTGGTTAAGGTCAGCACTTTCACTGTTGGGCCCCTGAGCAAGGCCCTTAACCCTCAATTGCTAGGCTATATGTTAGTCTTTCAACTGCTCCTGTTGACGGGTCACAATAAAGGACCATCTGATTCGCACACAACTTTGACAAAGGTTTTACGCTGATTGCTTTTCCTGATGCAACCCTCCTATTTTATATTTTAAAAAATCTAAATTAAAAATTCAAATTTTATTTGTCACATACACAATCATACACAGTTCAATATGCAGTGAAATGCTTAAATGACTGCTCCTGACCTTAAAATCAAGATTATCAATAAGAAATAAATTAGCTGTAGAAAAAAATATAACAAAATATAAAACATTAAAAAAAACTTAGCTGTACAAAATACAGACAATATGGCTGTACAAATATGGAAACTCGTGTGGAAATTGATATAGAATTTAAATAGAAATGTCCGGGAAGTGTGCAAATATGCAGATGTCCAAATCCAAATATGTGCAAATATTTCGGCTTGAAAACGGCACTGCATCCAGTGGCTGGGGTTTGAGCATTGGGTGGGAATTGAACCTGGGCCCCCTTCATGACAGGGGACAGGGGTAGCTCGGTGGTTAAGGTGATTTTGATTGCTGACCAGGAGGTCCCCACCATACTCCGATACACACTGGCGTTGAGCTGACAACCGGCCCTGTAAATAAATGCCACAGAAACGATAGATTAGTATCTGTCGCCCGATGTGCTGCGTGGCACATAGACGGACATACATACATACATACATACATACATAAATACATACTTATGCCAGGTGAAAAACCTTCCACTGAGCAATCACTGCCCTAATTGTTTGGATATATAATGAGATAAAATATAAAATGTATTTAGGCATATAGTATTAATTATGATTTTTTTTATCAAATAACATAAAATCAATGTAATTGTACATGTATTATTTGTTTTTTTGTTTGCTTGTTTATGACTTTTCGGATTGGTAGATCTACAGACATCATGTGGCTACAGTCATGGTTGGGACTGTTTGCGGTTTGTCTGGTACAAGCTTCGCAGCCTGTTTTCAAAAACAGCAAAAAGCTTGACCCTGAAGTCAAAATGAATATTGTAAGTATTCTATATCTTTTTGTATAATGTGTTTCAGAAATGACAGAATAATTTAGTTTTTATTCACTGTATTCCAGAGCTGCACAATTAATCACATAAAAATCTAAATCACAGTATGGACCTGTGGAATTAATTAATCGCAAAAAAGCCTGAAATTTATTACAGTATAGTAATATACACATAGTCTGGAATTTATGTTCAGTAGATGTTGTCAATAATTTACGTATTTATTTGTTTTTTAAATACTTTTAAACTGCTAAATAATTATTAGCAGTCATGCTTTTAATGACATCATTTGTCCAATTTTTTGTTGTTAGTCCAGATAAATACATTTAGTAGTTACATATCGCTGTTTAAATCGCAATTGAAATGTGTCTGACTATTCACAGTGGGATTTCTTTTTTTTTTTAATCAAATCTTGCAGCCCTCCTGTATATGCTCATATTCACACTCTCAAAATCCCAATTTTATTATGTAAGCTTTACCCCGGTTTAGTTAATTATATTTAAAAAACAAATAAATAAAGTGTTTCTCAGGAAACAAAATGCACCGCCCCCACGTTAACATGTGATCTCTGTGGAACTGCCCTGACTGTTTGTTCTTTGTCCCTGAGATGCATACATAGCTGTTATCACTAAAAATCCTATCATGCACCGTTTACCGGCCTTCTGAGACAATCGCAAGAGCACTGAGAGGAGCTGAAACTGGCATACTTTTGCTAACCTTTGGAGGTTGTAGTTGCGAAAGAGAATTGAACATTTTATCGAACCATTAGCCTTTTTAAACCTTCTTCTATCTATTTGTGTGTGTGTGTGTGTGTGTGTGTTGTTTGAGAGAGAAATGCACTATATAAGAATTTTCCATGAGAGAAAATGTATTATTAAGAATTGGTGTGAAAAAGGCAAATTGCAGGTTTATAGTAATGCACTGAATCATCAGTTCTGTAGGAATAATGCACACAGTGAATAGTATGCCTAATGCTGGCATGTTTTCTGTGAGCAGACATTTATTTATCTTTTTTGGATAGAGTCTCCAGTGTCTGTGTTTTGTAACAGTCAGAAGTAAAGCAGTGGATTTCATCATCAGTCTTCATGATGGATGCTTTGTGGTTTCTCAGGAACATGACAAACTGGATTTTTTATCTCTTTTAACTTATAAAAGTCTGGTGCTGCAATGACGGTTTGTAGTCGTTATAACAGGGATAATGTATAACAGGAAATACTAGTTTTGGAAATGTCTCATAACAGTAAGCTTATCTGTAAATGTATAAAACACAAGAAACGTAATTCTTTAGTAGGCAAAGATGGAAAAGGAAAAAAAAATCTGTTACTTATTTTCTCAGTTTATTAATGTTTAAAATACATTTTTTTAAAACATTGTATATTTGGTGGGTTTTTTTTATGAGCTCTCACAGTAATGTTATGGTACAATGGTATGGTATTAAAAATAGTTAAAATTATAATTTTTATATTTATGTTAGTTCATCAAAGCAACATATGAACAACCCTCCAGAGTAATAATATGTAAAGATAAGTAGATAAATAGTGCAATTAGAGAAATAAAACATTAATTATATTGTAAGAGAATAATAACTTCAAGGTGATTACAGTTGGTACTATTGTTTTTTTTTTTTGTGAATTTTTTTTCTAATGTATAGAAGGATATATATTCCTTGTTTATTAAATAATCAAGAGCATAAAAAATAGGTAATAATCCAGATTTTGCATGTAATTCTAGACCGTATTAACCTCTGAAGTGCTTTGTAACATATATCATTTAAATGAAAGCTTGACCGAAAAATATGTAATACATAATATATTTAAAAAAATACTATATTGAATAAAATTTTATAAAATAAACTGTGGATGAACATAAAGCAGCAAATCTAGCCAGTGTTTTTTATATTTAAACTGCTGAATAAACCACAATCACTGTTTAAACATTTGCACAGTTAAACAACCAATTTTTAGCAAATCAAGGAAAAGGAATCAGATAAGTGTATTGATTTATATGTCAAAGGTTTTCTTTGCACCACAGAGCTTTTGGTTGTAATATATTTGTGTCAGCTATAAATTTATTCAAGGTCTTTCGGTGTTTGAGACCTGCTTTTCTCTCTCTCTCTCAGCGCTGCCGTTGTTCATGCTCAGAGCTAGAAGTGAGCAGAGACAGAAAAAGATAAGCGAGAGGCAGCAGTGGGTTTATCCTAAAGTGGCCTAAAGTAGAGCGTGCAGACTGCAGGCCCCGGGGGGAGTGGGAAATTGCGGTGCCTTTAATTATGCATGAGGAGATTGCACGGCGGCCCTCGAACCAACAGGCTCACACGGTGTCTTTGAAGTTCCTGATTAGAATGCATTTCATATTTAGAGCGAGGGGGAAAGTTGACTTCAGACAACAGAATTAAAAACTGCTCTCGAAGTGACAAATGGATTACTTTTCAGCGCAGAAGTGTGGAAATGTGTTCTATTTATAGGGATTTTGTCTCATTCCGTTGTGCAGAGTGAACTATTATGATGTAGCAAAACTAAATGGATGCGTCTTTCAAAGGACATTTCAAACACATTTAACTGTTTGGCTTTAACTACACAGGCAGTCAAATGTTAATTAAAGGATAAAATAAACGTTGTCAGTAAGTGCCAAAAGGTCAGGGTTGTAATCAATACACAGTCACACCTAGGGGCAATGTAGCGCAGTCAATCTACCTACTGGGACATTTTGGGGGAGGTGGGATGAAACCGGAGAAGACAGAGGAAACCCGCATAAACACAATTAGAACATATGGCGCTCCATATAGATAAGTAAGACAAGCTTAGGATTAATCTTACCAGTGTGCCTACTCAGTGTATTAACCTTTTTGATTACAACTCAAGAAATGAAACTATTAAAGCAATATTATCAATAGGTAGAAGTGAGAGAAATGCTTGTGAAAAAGCTTTAAATCTAACTACAAATCTACTTCACTTTGTCTGGCAGTGGATACTAACACTAGTCTGTCTGTGTGCATATAAAGTACGGTGTCTTAGGCAGCATATTATTTTGTTGTATAAAAATTATTATGTACAAAACCATTCTTTTTCCAAATGTACATTAAAAATGAATAAATAAATAATATTACTAAATAATATTTCCATGGATGTAAAGAAAGCAACATATTTTATGATAGATCAGTTTTCAGATGGAAATAAACCAAATGTAGGTTCGTGGGTTTTGTATGAAAAGTATGAATAGAAAGTTACCAGGAAAACTCTGGAATATTCTCCAGCATGCTCATTAAATCCTCCAGTTGTTTATACTTATAAAACTGCATAAATCCTTACTTATAACATTTTTATGTGTGTTCCCAAGACTTTTGAACAGAATCCGCTGTTAGGTTTTACTGAGCGTGCTGGAGAATATGAGTTCTTCTAGTAACTTTGTCACACCTCTTACTATTTTTGTGCAAAGACCTGGAGCCCATGTAAAGTTTCCATTTGATTTTTGTCATGTACTGTAATATCTTGCTTTCTTTACAGGCATGCAAATGTTCGTAAATGTTTATACATTTTTAAAATACATATGGAAATGGTGAATGGTTTTGTGCATAAAACGAAAGACATGATAAACATATGGTGCCTCAGACTTGCACAGTTTTACACACACACACACACACA
>JAOVVA010000054.1:16817255-16832361 GCA_028565275.1 Leiocassis micropogon
TGAAATCCATAAAAGCAACTTGAAAGTGAGTGAAAATTAACATGGACATCTGACAGAATAAGTCTGGTAGAAAAAAAACCCCGGATAAAACCCCACCCCCCTCCCCCCCATCACCTACAAGAACATGGTGAACAAAATACCCTGCAAAAACAAATCCACACATTAAGTGTTTGTGTTGGGAGCGCTACAGAGCCAACAGCTCACGCTCTCGCCAAACCCACCATACTAAAGTTACTCAAATAGCGCATTATGATATGTCATAAAATCTGCAGAATAACATAGTAATAACAGTAAGAATAATAATAGTAATAACAATAGGAAAAAAAGTAAATGAAAGTAAGCCTATTAACACAGGCAAAGGCAATAATATTAGATGCTTCTCTTAAAATGCAACTAAGCAACACAAGCTCAGAATTGGGGAAGAGTCACACCATTAATTAAAAGATAATATAAAATAAAATAAAATAATAATAACAACAACAGTAAAATAAATAAACAAAAAAATAAAAGTAGAGATGGAAACCTTAACGGTACACCAACAATAGAATCAGTGGTTTTCATCAGCAGCGAGACTATTAAGTAAATATTGTCATGTCAGAATTATCCGTGGAAAGTCTCCTGCTCATGACTGAATAGTACCTTCTATGCCCTCTGGGAGGAGCTAAAAACAATGCAAACAAAAAGGTCACTGCTCCACTGAAGCGTGGTCTAGGCTGGAAAACGGTATAGACGGATAAAAGTTAAGTGTTTGCATAATTTTCAAGCCTCTGTGGGAATAATGTTCTTCCTGATATACCTCATGGCTTCCTCTGCATCTGTGAACACCTTTTCTCTCCCGTCGTGTGAAACACGTAAACGGGCTGGGTATAGGATGCCAAACCGGACGCCCTGACGATTACGCAATAGTTTCCGAGCCTCCGTGAACGCAGCCCTGGCCTTGGCAACACTCGCAGTATAATCCGGGAAGATGGCGACTGATTCTCCGTTAAATCTCAGCGGAGCCCGAGCGCGCGCACGGCTCAACACCTCAACACAGTCTTGGTGATAGTGAAGTTTAGCCATGATAACACACGGTTTTCCATCTGATCGTCTTGGAGCCTGAATTCTATGCGCGTGGTCCACAAGCACATCTTTCTCCATTTGTAGTGTTTCTTTCAGCAGCCTCGAAACAACCACAGTAGAGTTTGATCCCTCCGTCTCAGCTACTCCCACTATCCTGATATTACACCTTCTCATCCTTCCCTCCATGTCCTCGCATTTCCCTCTTAGCTCAGCTACCTCTGTTTTCAAACAAGTGACCACCTCGTCCGACCACGTTGATAGGCCGCCTTCCACCTCCTGTATCACGGTCTTCATTTGTTCTATTTCAGAGTGAAACGCCGCCGCATTATTTATAATTTCCCTTTTAACGGATTGTATCTCGTTTTTAAGGGCGCTGAAATCATCGGCAAGCGCATTTTTTAGTTCAGCCTTAATTACTGCCGAGATGTCTTCTTTTAATGAACGAAGAATCTCGGATTTCAAGGCCTCAGCATCCATTGTCATTGCCCGGAGGGGGTGGTGTTGCTCGGGACCGGGTGACGGTGGAGCACGAAGACGAGGCGCGTTGGGCCTAGTATTGGATGATGCGTCGTATTTATATTTGCATAGTTTTTCCGCCATTGACCCGCATATTAATTTTCCCCTTTTTTCAAAGTGAAAATCATATAAAATTTTATATACTGTCTTGTAAAATAAAGCGCTTATTTATATAAAAAACAAGAGTTCGGCGAGAGCACAAGCCAAACACGTCCTACTCCATTGCCATGCAAGAGTGCCCCCAAATTACTGAACATTTAAACTAAAACCAGGCTGCATGGTGGCGTAGTGGTTAGCACTGTGGCCTTGCACCTCCACGTTCGAGGGTTTAATTTCTGCATTGGGTTTGTGTGTGTGGAGTTTGCATGTTCTTCCTATGCTTGGTGAATTTCCTCCAGGTACTTTGTTTTTTTCCTACAGTCCAAAGACATGCAGATTAGGCTAATTAGCGTTCCCAAATGTGTGTGTGCGTGTCTGTGCCCTGCGATGGCTTGGCACCCTATCCAGGGTATACCCTACTCTGTGCTCTAAATCTCCTGGAATGGGGTCCAGGCCCCGTACAGGATACATTCATGAATGAATGAATAAACTAAAACCCTGTTTAACACTCATTACAATTGCTATAATTATGAACTTACTACTCCAAATAATGAAATTAATGATAATAATATAAATAATACCTGTACTGAAAAAATTAAATAGTAAAAATATAAAACAGAATACTCGTAATAAAAAGACTGATTAAATTTATAAAAATTCATGTAGGTCATGTAAGTCACTGTAAGTGTAACATGCCAGTAAAAGACAAATAATAAAGTACTTTTTAAAATTACTGATAGCTGGACCCAGACTAATGTTTATTGATAATGCGTCCCAGATATGCATTAGAACGGCATAAAACGCTATCCCTATCTCCGATATTGTTATAAAGTTTGAAATATTTATGTTAAAAAATGTTTAAAAATTCTAAACCATTAAGAGATTTAAAAACAGGTTTGTAGTTAATGTAGTTAAGGACACTGGAGACAGTGGAGTGACGTCAAACCTGGTATAACATGATGTGTTAATGTTTGTAATATTATATTGTGCAAAAGTTGTGTATTGTTGTTGTAACATTAGGAAGTCCTATGTGCAGTACAGTAAGGTATTTAATAGTCAATATTATTTAGTTGATCTAGTTGTGTGAGGTCTTCTGATGGTCTTATGCTGCTGTCTGCCTCTTATGCTGCCTGCAGTACCGGAGTGTTCCGCCTCACCGCCACTGGAATGAGCGAGGTGGCTGGCTGCAGACTGAAAGGATTTCACCCGCACTCGAAAGACCCTCCACTTTTCACCGTAAGACCCTCAGCCTTACTTTGTCTGATTAAAAAGCAAAACTTTTTTTATTTATTGAGTAAATATAAAAAAAATGAAATGGTGAGACCAATTGTCTAAATAACTACTTCTTATCAGACAGCCAACTCAACTTCCTACCGTAGTTTTATGAGTAAAAATATCAGTTTGCTACAGTTAGCTACTCTCTTTGCTAGTGTAAAACCTTACCTGAGATTCTGAAGCAACATTTGCTAGTCAGTCAGGGACTTCTGTGTTTCTGTGATATTTTTGTGTCTGTTACTATATACTTACTGCTGGTTCATTAAATTACTTAATGAATCAATTACTATTACTACTGTATATGTAGTAACAGAAGTGGCTAGCTAGCCAGGAACATTTCTGTTAGTGCTTTTTGTTGGAAATTTTTATTTATTAATTTATTTATTTTTTGTCTTTTTGAAACCTTGCTGCTAGTAGTGTTTGGTTAATGCAACCTAACGCTATTTACCTAGGGTAGCTACTGTAGCTATACAAAAAAAAAACCCTGTCCATCCCATCTAATGGTAGCGTAGTGTGATGCTATAGCCATTTCACCATTTAACCCTTGAATCATTACGTCCCATGATTTATCTGATCTTTAGTTTGCTTGCCTTCAACCACTTTTTGCTTCCTTGTTCCTTACTATGAGGGTCGTTCAAACTGGGACTTAAGACGGTTTCTCATGAATTAGGGTGTATTGACATTTACAGACTTCAAGCACAGTGCGGTGATTAGACCTTAACCACAGTAAAACATTTGAATGGCGCAAACATTTTAAAGAAGGCCACACGTCTGTAAGTGACAATCCCGGCCGAGGTGGCTCAAATCCTCCCCCTATAGTCATTCTTGTGAATATTTAGCGAGTGAAAGCCTGATAAAAAAAAATTGACAGATAATTTGCTGAAAACTTCCGGAAGAGACGCACATGTCTCTGGGAACAGTACACACAGTCATTCACGAACACCACTTGCACGTTATAGGAACACGGCTAGGAGGTGATGTCCCATGCCCCCTACAGTCCTGATCTTCAAGGCAGTTCAAAAGGTGTGGGCATTTAAAGGAGTTCCTGGGAGGCCAGCGTTTTAGACATGAAGCAGGCGGCATAGTCATGGAATCATGGCTCCGGCATAATGAGAAAACTTTCTATTTTTATGGTGTCCAAGCACTAGTGAAATGCTGGGATAAGTGCATTAGTGTAGCAGAGGATTATTTAGAGAAATAAAGGTTTTTACTTTCATACTGTAACTGTGATTTAATTTTTATTTGTTTTTGTATTTGTCATACTTATACAAACTAATACTTAAACTAATGACTTCCTATTTAAGAGGCATTAAAGTTAGTTTGTAATTATAAAATTGAAAAGTAAAAGTACTAATGAAATGAAATTTCTCCACACACTGTTAGAAAAATGAAAATGAAATGTGTGTAACTTACAGATCTGTAAGCATGTGGTTGTGAAGGACGCCAAAACAACAGTGCTGGACCTCAGGTGACAGATGAAGGGAGGACATGCTTCAGTAGAAGCCACAGACCCAAGAGTTTTATTTTTTATCTTCGGCTACTTGAAGGCTTTTTTGTATTTATTTATTTATTCAACAAAAAAGTACTGTGAAGTGGAGTCTGTGTTGCACAGGTTGCCGTTGGCATCTTGTAATGAAGCTGTAAAGCTTTTAAGTGGTGTTTTTTTCCCTCTGTCTGTATTCGGTTATGGAATTTTCAACAGCTTGCTTTAGCGTTTGTGCCTGTTCAGAAGCAATCTATTTGGACAGTTTTGTGATCTGATCTGACTGCTTGTCAGGTTGGATTTTACAGTGCGTCCTGAAGGTGGCATCTTTTAGCTATAAATGCCACAACCAAAATGTGAACTTTTTACCAGGATGCAAAATGATTTTTAGACAGTTGCCTTATGTAAAATGATATTAGTTTTTTTTTTTTTTTATATATCTTGCTATGTGCTCAGATACCTTTACCCAATATGTATTTGCAAAGTTTTTATCATGTCAGTTATGCTGAAGTGAATTGTTATAGCTGCAATGTTTAGTCCAGGGACCTCAAGCTATAATCAGTGCGTATTGTGTAGTATACAGCTAAAAGCAACCTTTGCCAGCTAGAGAACTTTAGCTCAGTGATGGTGATGTTTTACTTGAAGGTGTGGTTCGAAGTTACAAAAGCAGTTTTTTATTATGGCCTTTTTGGCATTAGTCGTTGCGCTCAGGAGTTTGAGCCTTACAATAAACAGCAAAGCTGAGCTGCACAAACAGACAGATGTCCCCTAGTTTTTGCCTCATTTTCTCCTTTACCAAAGCACCTACAGTAGAAAAAGCAAAGAAGCCTAATACGCCTTATTAGAGGAGCTACTGCCATGAAACTTGAGGCTTGATAAAACCAGTGATCTCAGGTATCATCCTCTCATGTGAACATGATAACTTAAATCAATCAGTGGCTCCTTTTATTTTTCAACTTACCATTCCATAGTGGAACAACAGAAAATTTTAAATTATAAAGTTGCGAGATCCTCTTTGACGTTAACTGAGTCTTGTTGACGTATTGTGTCATTGCGCTGTGGCATTGTTTTTTTTTTTTCCTTTTTTTTTTTTTGTCTAGATTTCAGTAGTTCCTCAAAGTTTTAGTGCTGGTTTACTCTGCAACAGGAACTTGTGGGCAATATGATGCAGTGACCTGTACAATGTTTTTCCCCCTACTGCCATTTTTTAATAAAAGAAGAAAACTTAAAGCCTGTAAGTTGGATGGTATCATTTTTAAATCACACTCCATCTAAATTTTAATCAATAAAATGATTTAAAATGAAGCCAGGAATCAAATTAATCCTGAAATCTGTTACATGAACAAATATTCTCTACTGATTCCAAACCTGATCTGGGTTTTAATGAAGGTGCTGCCATCCTGCTCATGAACAAACAAAATAAATTGAAATTTTTTTTGCGATCTCTGTGGGATGTTGTGTTATTAAAGTTAAAAAATAATGAAATGAATAAATAATTTTTAGGTTAGATGGACTTTTTCTTTAGAAAGTCAGGAATATATCCTGCAAGATGGTGCCAGTAATATATAGCATTACTTTATTATTTATCATGGTCTAAGATGCATTTGTGCACAGAAAGAAAGAGACATTAATTATAGTTTCAGTATGCAGAGCTTTATTTGTTCCTGGGGTTACTTTATAGATATCCATACAAACTGTCTCAAAGCTTTTAGCATTGAGAAATCACATGCAAAAGGTATCTTATGGTGTTTGAAACACAAGAGGGAGTATGTGAGCTCTGTTCCTCTATAAACTATTACATAACACCTAGCATTCTGTCCCTCTGTCTGGAGCCTCACTAAACCCCAGGAATCTTCCAAATCTGTTCATGTTGGCGGCTTTGCTCATCCAATGTAACAAAAACAATTAATGACGAGGGAAAAAAAACAAAAAACTTTCACGCAAGTGTGGGCAGTGCAAAGACAAAACAGGAGAGAAACCAGAGGATACATTCACAGTTTACAGGCTAGGAAGCAAGAGCAGAATTTTGAGGGCTTGGGGCTTTTGAGTTTAGAAGCACTTGCGATGCACAATGGATGGACCGGCCTCGTCATACTCCTGCTTGCTGATCCACATCTGCTGGAAGGTGGAGAGGGAAGCCAGGATGGAGCCGCCAATCCATACTGAATACTTTCTTTCTGGTGGGGCAATGATCTATGCGTGCACACACACACATACACACACACACACACACACAGCATCCACAGATAGCATTTACAAAAAAAAAGTTCAGAGATGATGTGATTGAAGTACCTCAAGGAACAACCAACTACAAATGAGCTTAATACGATTATAATACAACAAATCAGAGTAATCACCTTGATCTTCATGGTGCTGGGGGCCAAAGCAGTGATCTCCTTTTGCATCCTGTCAGCAATACCAGGGTACATGGTGGTACCGCCAGACAGGACATTGTTGGCATACAGGTCCTTACGGATGTCAATGTCACACTTCATGATGCTGTTGTAAGTAGTTTCATGGATACCAGCAGACTCCATACCTAAAAAGGAAAACCATATCTTAGAACTAGTGCATCACACGGTATGCCTTACACAAGAAGTAACTGATGAAAGAGACAAATTAAAAGAAAAGAAAGAGGAGTTACCGATAAAGGATGGTTGGAAAAGGGTCTCAGGACAGCGGAACCTCTCGTTGCCAATTGTGATGACCTGCCCATCAGGAAGCTCATAGCTCTTCTCCAGAGAGGAAGAGGTGGCAGCTGTGGCCATCTCATTCTCAAAGTCCAATGCAACATAGCACAGCTTCTCCTTGATATCACGGACAATTTCTCTTTCAGCTGCATGAGACAAATTGCTTCAGTAAAAAGGCACGGGTGTTTTCATGTAAAACGTTTGCGCGCACGTAGAAAAGTGCAATTACTGTGCAGTTCATGTTCTCTCAGTTTATTTCTATCATTTCTCTTTTCTTGTGGAATGCACTGCATTTCGGTTTAAGGTTACACAAGATATAAATAGAGAGTGTTTTATTGCTGTCTGGATTTACCAGTGGTCACGAAGGAGTAGCCACGTTCAGTCAGGATCTTCATGAGGTAGTCAGTGAGATCACGGCCGGCCAAGTCCAAACGCATGATGGCGTGAGGAAGAGCGTAGCCCTCGTAAATGGGCACATTGTGGGTTACACCATCACCAGAATCAAGAACAATACCTGCACAAAAATACGTTTGATCAGGCAAATGTTCTGTCACTCAAAAGTTAAAACTGCTCAGGGTTTTCGGAAGTGGACGAGAGAACTGACCTGTTGTGCGTCCAGAGGCATAGAGGGATAGCACCGCCTGAATAGCTACGTACATGGCTGGAACATTGAAGGTCTCGAACATAATCTGATGGAACAGACAGTAGTGTTTGCACATGAAAAGTAGCTAAGATTCCATGTTCCATGATCTTACAGATTGTGTGTTTTACATTTCTGTCTAGATTTTGCCTGGTGTGAATCTAACCTGGGTCATCTTCTCCCTGTTGGCTTTGGGGTTGAGAGGGGCCTCTGTCAGCAAGGTTGGGTGCTCCTCGGGAGCAACACGGAGCTCATTGTAGAAGGAGTGATGCCAGATCTTTCGAAAGAATAAAAGCAATCAGCTTGTGCGCATTTCAAGTGTCCAGATCATCATTAATCACTCACAAATGGACTGATGAAAGTTAAATGGATCATCTACAAAACCCTGTAGTTTTCTTAATTGTGACACATGATGCTTAGAGTAAGTGAGATATGGAATAGTCATAGTGCTAAGTGAATAATACCATCTGCTGCATACATCTGCTAGTTGATGACAGTGTGTGCCTGAAGGATAATGTTTGACACATTAGTGTGTGTGGGTGCATATGTGTGTGTGCATGACAGTCATGTGCACAGTGAGTCATAAGGCAGCACAGTTCTTCCAGGTATAAGTGGGGTCTATTTGAATACACAGAAGATGGAAAAAAAGAAAAGGTCTAGTGATAAGAACAATTGTGTGTTCATTTCAGCCGGATATCTTGCATAAGAGCACATGCTATGTGGTACTATTTCGGGGAACTATTTGGTCTGTTGTTCTTGGCAAGTTCTGGTTTGTAACCATGCCTAAATTAGCAAGGTCTCCTTACTTTTTCCATGTCGTCCCAGTTTGTGATGATGCCGTGCTCAATTGGGTATTTGAGGGTCAGGATACCTCTTTTGCTCTGTGCTTCATCACCAACATAACTGTCTTTCTGCCCCATCCCCACCATCACACCCTGAGAGCAGATGTAAAGGAAACCAGTGTCATAACACATCACCCAAATCAATATTTTCCATTCCACTAAGTGAAATGTCATGGTTCCTGTAGGCGTATGCTTTCAGTCTACTGTCCCTATGTGATGTGGTTGGAGAAAGTTCACCTGATGTCTGGGACGACCCACGATGGAGGGAAACACGGCTCGAGGGGCATCATCCCCGGCGAAGCCTGCCTTACACAGTCCTGAGCCGTTATCGCACACCAGAGCAGTGCTTTCTTCGTCGTCACACATGGTTCAGCTCGGATTTCCTTCTTCACCCCAACAGGAGACAATCACTGTAAGTGCACCAGGCAAGGGTCAATAAATCTAATAAAGCTTTTTAGGCATGCAGAGGGAATTGCATTTTAAACACCTGTGAGTGGGGAATCAGATATCAGGATATTATTTATTAAAATTTTAATGTCTAAGAATTGTGTGTGTGTGTGTGTGTGTGTGTGTTTGTGTGTGATAAAGACCACACCCTACTCCATAAAATCATGAATGCATAGAATATTACAGTGCAATACAGTTTCAGTTACTCCAAAATGATAAAATAGGATAAAATTTTAAATCACCTAAAATTCTAAATGACTGATGTAAAATGTGCTAAAAGTATTCCAAAACTGTTAAAAAACAAGAATGTCTCTGCAGAACTAATCCACAGATTTACTGCCATGTATCCTGGACCTTGTCCTTCTGTCCCTGATGAATGAATGCTTGATCCTGGGAAAAATTCCTAATTTGGAAATAATGGGGAGGCATGTCTGTCTTTGGACTTCACAAACTCTCCCTGGCCCTCCCTGCATACAACCGTTTATTAAGAGAGAGAGAGAGAGAGAGAGAGAGAGAGAAGTTACGGAGTCAAACTGATGTCTCTGCTGTATTTAAGAAAGCCATATTTAGGCATAAACCTCACAAATCACCAGGACTTTAATCCAGCAGTGGCCTCAACCATCTACTCTGATAGGCTTGTCTCCAAACATGAAATACTTCATTCATTACTGATTTGTCTGTATTCTATTTTATTTTTTTTAAATAATAACAAAAGTGTAACATCACATTATAGCCAAGCTCTATGCTGTGCCCTATTCAATATCAGGTTAAATGTTATTTTCTCTTTTAAATTTAGTTTCACACAATGCTGAAACCACAAACTCAACTCAACTTAGTTTCCATTTCAAGCCATCTTAGCATCATGCACCTGAGTAAGCCCAGAAATTTTTATGAACTGCAATCTATTGCTAACTCTCAGTAAATTCTGAAAAAATCTACTATCTGCATTCCTTTGTAACAAATTCTACCTCAAAGCATCCCACTTAAAACACGGGTCTAAAAAAAAAAAAAAAAAAAAAAGACAGAGAGATGGAGGGAAAGAAAGTGGGTGGAGGCCACTTACCCTGACAGTGCTGGGCCGGGGGGTTTAGCCACTTGGTGATGGTGTGGCCCTGACCAGTGTGTAGAGCTCTTATGTAGTTCCAGTCTGTGGTTCTCAGCCACCTCCCACCTCCCAAACATGGAGCCCAGGCCGCACAACGTCCACTGGGTTCACTCTACTACAGCCTTATAGGGATGACTGGGGGAGAAGACTCCAATCCGGGGCAGCCATCGCTCAAGGCATTCCAGCCACTGCCTCTTTCTCACTTTTTTTTTTTCTTCTTCGGAAGGGATGGAGACCTCATCGTGCAGGAACATAAACACAGATCTAAGGCTAGTGCAAACCCCCACCCCCACCCCATCACACACATGCATGCACACACCCATACTCAGTAGGCCATTTACCTGAGTATGATGCACTTGAAGGAGAACACATTGAGGCACATCAATTAACACTGTAGAATGGTCTAAGAGTATTATTGACACAATCCCAAAAATCTACGGAGAATTTAAATAATCCATGCATTGTTTAAAACTCTCATGCATTACTGAATAAAAACGATGGCGGTTGAGAAAAGGAAGTGATTCACGATGATGCTAGTCACTGTGCTCACTATGAAAAATAAATATAAAGCAGGATAATGTATTTCCAAATACAAAATATAATTGATCTGATTTAAAACAGAAACAGCTCATATATACTGTACATTAGTGATGACAGTGTCACAAATGAAATGACAAAGTAATATATCAGGAGGGATGAAATGTTTTAATTTCCTTTTGTGCACTGTTCTGACATCCAGCACAGTGAAGAACAAGAACAAGTGGAAAGATCTTGTAGCTTGGGTGCCTCATCCCTTCTGTCCATGCGAGCTTAATAATAAGTACTAAGTGCTTGACTGATTTCTGTCACTAAACATTGACTCAGTATGTGGTCATTTTTCATGAACTTTAACTAACAGAATGTGTGTGAAGGGAATGAGCTCTGCTCTTGAAAAGCCTTGTTAGTTTGCCTCTGTTTCCCTGATCTGCAGCTCCAGTGAGGCTGATTCCACCTTGTTTTTGCTATCACGCTTGCCACGTGAAGTTCTTGCTCAACTATTTAAAGGAAAATTGCGAGGAATGTACAAGATTGGCTATCAGAGACCAAAAAAGAAGGAAAACATCTACAGGACTGCAGTTAATGCGAGGAAATAGACGTGCACGTGACTGTGAGCTGAGAATGCACACTATGTACTATCACTAAACGGTTTCTATTACTATGTGTTATTATACACTTTATGTAAATACATATAATATTAAGATATTAAATTAACACATGTTGGCTATCATACCGCTACTAGTCTTAGCTCATAATTATGGTTTCATCCTTCTCTAAAGGTTGGTCACTCTTTCTTTTTTTGGAGACATTCCTGTATACAGATAGCCTAGTTAAGGATCTCTCACTTGCTCTCTCTCTCTCTCTCTCTCTCTCTCTCTTTCATGTAAACACTTATCAAGCATATGTCTGCCTTTTTTTCAGCCATGCTCAACATTCACTGTTCACAGTGAAATGCTAAGGTTTTCTCCTCCCTGTTAGCGCTCTTTAATGCAGCACCAAAAAAGGAACTGTTCAGTAAATAAGGAGAGCCTTGGCAGCCCGCTCCTCTCTCAGGCATGTAAGGAAAGAAAAGAACCCTGCGGAAGGAGTGGGTTGGGGAAAAAAAAAAAAACTCTGTCTAGCATGAAGAATTATAGTGTGTGTGTATATACGGATAAATGCCTATCTGTTTACCTGTGATTATAATGCATGCTTATTTAGGAGGGAATAAGGACACAAGGCAGTGGATTGGGAATTATTGAGCCTGGGATGTGCATTCTGGGAGGGCTTTAGAGCAGGATATCCTTAATAATATTCATATTATTAGGTCATTGTTCACATTTCCATTGCCATGTTTAGATGTGCTCGCATCCAAGTTGAGAATTGCTCTCACCGTGCTACTGGCCGCTAGTACGCTTACAGTGTAGGCTAAAACCAGGCCTCCGAAGCACTGTAGATATAATTATGCTGTTCATGACTCAACATACGGAGGACCTGATAATTCCTGAATTGGGTTACTTGGCTGTTTTACAGGTATGAACACAGAAACCTGTACAATGCATGAGGTCCACATGACCAGGATTAAGAGCCATGTTGTTGTATTTTGCAGGCAATACATACATGCATTCCCAACACTTAACAATGACTGCGGAGTAAATTTGTTTTAATAAATAATAAATGGTAAAATGTGATACATCTTTATAATTAAAAACAGGATCAGACTCAATTAATGGTAGTTCTCATGCCCAATGTCTGAATATCTGAATGGGTTCAGTGAATTAAACTGAAATGCATTCATTCTGGTTCAGTAGGAAAGCACTTCACCAGAAGCAGCAGCATAGAGTAATGTTTGCTACTGGGCGTTGGATGAACTTATGGTCTTTTGGCATGTGCTTTGACCGAAAATGGCAAGGCAGCTGTTCTCTTAAAGGACTCCTCCAGTCAGTATCTCATTGGATGCCTAGGATTAACACGATTCAACTCAGAATAAGCATGAGAATGCCTGAATTCTTTTCTGTCTTTCTCTAAGGACGTTTGCCAGTATCTCCAAAAATCTCTCTGTTTCTCATACATATTAGGGGTGTAATAGTACACATATACAAAAGTCACAGATTACTATGTACATAAGTTTTGAAGTCAGTGTTCAAAAAGTGAAAATTTTCTTTTCAGTTATTTTGACAGTTACAACTATTTATTATTAACTTGTAAACAGTGGCAAACTGGCCATATTTTTCTGAAGACATAAGGAATGCCCATGAATGCTGAAACCCTTTTTTGTAAAAAATAAGGGGGAAAAAATGTATTTCACAATTTTGACTAGAACATTTTGAAAACATAACTTTCAATTAATTGAAAAAAAAATCTTATAATTTAAATTAATGGAAAAAAAATTACCCAGCACTAGTTAAAGCTATTTTGTATTCAACATCTACAGGACTGCAGTTAATGCGAGGAAATAGACGTGCACGTGACTGTGAGCTGAGAATGCACACTATGTACTATCACTAAACGGTTTCTATTACTATGTGTTATTATACACTTTATGTAAATACATATAATATTAAGATATTAAATTAACACATGTTGGCTATCATACCGCTACTAGTCTTAGCTCATAATTATGGTTTCATCCTTCTCTAAAGGTTGGTCACATACCGAACTGAATGTCATGTTATATGTACAGTGCCTGTTTTTTTTTGCATATTTGTCACACTTAAATGATTCAGATCATGAAATAATATTACACAAGGATAATCTAAGGAAATACAAAATGCAGTTTTTAAATGATGATTTCATTTATTAAGGGAAAAAAATGTCTAAACCCGGATCTATGTGAAAAAGTCAATTTCCATATCTTTAAATCATGAACGAACTGTGATTTAACCACATTTTTTGGAAAGCTGAGTTACATTTCACTTGCCACATCCAGGCCTAATTACTACCAGACCTCTTGAATCAAGAAATCACTTAAATAGAACTTGTCTGAAACAGTAACACATTATGCCGCAATCTACAGAACTTGCACTGTGAATAGAATTGCATTTCCCATAATTGCTGGTCACAACTCACTACAGTACATAAACAGTCAGGATTGCACTATTCCTACCTTTGCACTATTCCTACCATTCCTTGCACATATTGTATATTGTATAAAATAACCTTGCTCATTTCACTCTCAATAACAACTTGCACACATGTATACAGCTTTCTCAAATATCATAACCATGGTATATGTTCCTTCATAGCAACCATCTTTAATCATTGCAATCATTGTACATAAATCTTATCTGTGTATTATTTACATATTCATATAATTTCATCATGCTATATATCTTCCTTCATTGCACTCAGTGTACAGTATATAACCTTTTCTGTATATAATCCTTTCTGTATACAGTTTACATACATTATGCAAATTCTTTATCATGGTATACAATACCTTCCTTATTGCACCGACCTATAATCAATTGCTCATTTGCACTCATTATACTGTATTTAACTTCCTCACTGTATATGAAAATGCACTTCTGGTTAGATGCTAACTGTATTTTCTTGCTTTGTACCATACATGTGCATTGACAATAAAGTTGAATCTGATCTGATCTAATCTAATCTAAAAAGCTACTGTTGACCAAAAAGAACACAAAGGCTCTTCGCATGTTTGCCAAAAAAACATCTTGATTATCCCCAAGACTTTTGTGCAAATATTCTGTGGACTGATGAGAAAAGATGAACATTTTGGAAATTTTTGTCTCCCACATTTGGCATAAAACCAACATATAATTAAAAAAAAGAACATTATACCAACAGTCAAACATCATGGTGGTAGTGTGATGTTCTGAGGCTGCTTTGGAGCCTCAGGACCTGGATGATCAGGAACAGTTGATGGAACAATTCTACGCTTTTCCAGAAAATCCTGAAGGAGAAGATCTGACCATCATTTTGTGACCTGGAGTTTAATGCACTTGGGTTATGCAGCAGCATAATGATCCAAAAGACACTAGCAAAATACTAATTCAAGGTTTAAAAAAGTAAATATAGTTTTTTTCCCCCTTTCTTTATCAAATGGTCTAGTGAAAGTCTGACTTAAATCCAATTGAGATGCTGTGGCTTGACCTTAAACAGGATAGTGTGGCTGAATTAAAACAATTCTGCAAAGAAGAGAGGGCCAAAATTCTTCCACAGCAATGTGAAAGACTCATTGCCCCAAGAGTGATACAACCAGTTGTTAGGCTTAGGGGCAATTACTATTTCACATGGGGCCAGGCAGGTTTTAACAGCTTTTTTCCCATAATAAATGGAATGATATATATATATTTTTGGGGTTTTTCCAATTTTCTCCCCAATATTAGTTGTAGCCAATTCCTCCCCGTCACTAGGGGGCTCCCACATTAAGGCTACCACTACCACTCAGTCGGGAGGGCGAAGACT
>JAOVVA010000054.1:16840197-16862255 GCA_028565275.1 Leiocassis micropogon
CCTCCAGAAAAAGACATTACACTATTATTCCCTGAATCTGGAATCAGTTCAAGCATTGTCCTGAAATATTTCCCATTACAGGAATCCATGACACACACAGACACGACGCACACACACACACACACACACACACACACACACACACACACACACACGCACAGGCCCAGGCATGAACAAACACAAAACACAATAAATCTATCAAAGACAAGGCCATTTGAGTCATAGAAAATAAGTGAGATTCAACTTTACATCTTAATATCTGATTGCAGGGTTTTCAAAATATTTTTTTCATAAATAATTGTTTTAAGCTGTCCTTCACAAATAATCACTCAAGTACTCTAGCTATATATCTGAATATTTAGTTATCATCAGTAACCACATTATCCTGGCTGGTATCCTTGATAATAAACTCAAATTATCCTATGATAAAAAATACAAATCTTTCATCTTTTTTGTAAGTGGGCAAACTTTCAAAATCTGCAGGGGATCAAAAAATTTGTATGATTGTTTTAAACTATGCCACTGTGTTACACAAGGGTTACTTAATAGGTCAAATGTTCTGAAATGTTATGCATGTTTTAAGGCTTCATGGACACTTTATTGGATTAGATGTATACAGTATGCATCAACATGAACTGGATAAGAAATGAGTCTGTCACTGTAGAAAATGAGAACGATGTCCATAAGACAGTCATACATTCTCCATAAGCCCAGTCTCACATATTTTTGGGAAATAAGTGTGGGATGATCTCATTCCTTTTAGAGAGCTTTTATCTTAGTGTGAGTCACTTGAATCCGAAGTACTTTCTATGAGTTGTCTTGTGTAACACTTCTTGAGCATACTCAAACACTTTTGGGAAATAATCAATTTAAAGGCTTTAGGCTTCTGCTGCCACTGTACTACACATACACAGCACGGAAAAAGAAAACACAATCTTTTTTTTTTACAGGTTACTAGAAAAATCAGATGCAGGCATCTCTAAACATTCTTTTGTTTTGCATAAACAAAAATAAGGGCTGTGATCTAAACTGTGAAAGCTCATGCTTAACTACAGATAAGCGGTTTTCTCAGCAGTTCCACCTTGGACAGTAACTTGTGTTGTGTGATTTCAGTTGCCAAGATTTTAGAGGTAATTAATTAATAATATTTGTATCATGTGCTTTTTCTGGATTTCCGGTTGATATTCTGTCTTTATTCTTTACAATAAACCTTTGATAAAAATGATAGACCATTCTTTTTTTTTTGGAAGTGGGCAAAAGCTTCAGGGGATCAAATGATTATTTTCCCCACTGTTTGTTCATTTGAAAACTGTTACTGCACTTCTATAACATTTAGCTCTATTTCAAAGTGCAGCCAGTCAGAGAAATCTTTTTGTGTTTGGTCACAAAATAAATTTGCACAGACTTGAAAGTGAAAGTTCTTATCAGCTTGAATGAAAAAGTATGGCATGGCAACGTGGCATTTAGAAGAAGGTGAGAAACGCTGCTGTTGTTCAATGAAGTACGAAAGGTTCAGCATTGTGTAGTGTCTTCTGCACATCCAAGACTGGAGACCAACATGGTTTAAGCGGGAATGGCCAAAGCTATTTTCTATCTTTCATATTGGTATTCTTCTAACTTCCTATATGTTATATAATGCTGTAGAATTGGCATCATGATTGTTAGCACAATATAAGCAACATGCCAATACACTGAGAAGTTCTTATCACAGCTAGTTGCTTTGTTTGTAGTGACATTAAATATTAACTAGTATGTTTAGAGTAATCTCTTAAATCTTGGGAGCTTAACTTGCATGGCATCTCACCACCAAAATAGGGTTTTATCACTTTCAGAGAACAAGAAACCAGTGTCTGCTATGGAGTCACTGAGTAAATATGGCAGATAAGAACAGATTTTGTTGTGCTGATATGATATAATATGATTTAGCAAGGATGGTTTACTTATTGTTTACTTTCTATTCTTTGTTTTTGTTTATCTTGTGCCTTTTTAAATATTCAGTTTACTTTGGAATTGCCATGACATGTTTTATGGGTAAGTCCTAACAGGGCTTGGGAGGTTAAAATTAAACGGAAAAATAAAAGTACTGTATAGTTCATAACAGTTATCTATTAATGTAATGTAGAGTATATCTATTGTTTTAAGCAAGTTATAATAGTAGACAATTATAACTTTAACCTAATATGATTTAGCTTGGCATAATGCTACAACTAAAATGAAAGTTTGCTGGCAGAACTAAAACCAGGAACTAAACCAAAACTAGCCAAAAATAGTTTAAAGACACAAGTGCTACACAAGGGTTACTTAATATATCAAATGTATAATGGTTCTCAAATGTTATGCATGTTTTATGGCTTCATGAGCACTTTATTAGATTAGTTGTATGTGCATCAACATGAACTGGATAAGAAATGAGTCTGTCACTGTAGAAAATGAAAATGATGTCCATAAGACAGTCATACATTCTCCATAAGCCCAGTTTGTTTTGTTTTTTTTAAGAAATAAACACACATATCTAGGATGATCTTTTTACTACCTGAGAGCTTTCTCAGTATCGAGTCTGTTGAAATCCAAGTATTGCCTGTGAGTTGTCTTGTGTAACATTGTCTGAGCACTCTCAAACACTTTTGGTAAATAATCCATTTTAAGGCTTTAGGCTTTTGCTGCCACTTGTATTACATACTGTATACACAGCATGGAAAAAGAATCTGACACAGTGCCTTAAAAAATAACTAAATGAATAAATAAAATCAAATTACACAATCGTTTTTTTACAGGTTACTGAAAAATCAAATGCAGGCATCTCTAAATCTGAAACATTCTTTTTTTTTTTTTGCATTAACAAAAATTAGGGCTGTGATATAAACTGTGGAAGGTCAGGCTTTACTATAGATAAGCGGTTTTCTCAGCAGTTCCACCTTGGACAGTACCTTGTATCATGTGGTTTCAGTTGCCAAGATTTACAGTAAGAAGTTACCCTAGTCATAAAAGACTTCATTTATTATATCCCTGCATAAATATCAGATAGGGCCTATATTTTCATTTGTTCATGTTCAGCAAATGCTTTGGTTAGTGTACAGGGTATAGGTTACAGTCACATTGGATCCAAAGGCTATCCTGAGAACTGTGGGCATGGAGCAATCCAGAAATTGATATGGACAAAGGGAGAACCCAGCTGCGGATTGAACCAGGGACACTGGAGCAAAATCTGACAAATCTACCTGTCAAATCAGTGGTGTCAGCTGTAATATTGTCAAGAGCAAATGTCCACTATCAAAATAAAACATTGGATAATAAGCACAAACTTATTATTATTATTATTATTATTATTAATAATATTTAAAAAAAAATCTAATAATTATAAATGTAGATTTTTTTTTACAAATCTTTGTCACTGGACTATGATGTACAGTTTAAAGCTCTTATTCCTACCAGATTCTCCACTCATGGTGAAACCAGGAAATATAATTTAATATTGGGTGGACTAATTTTGACCTGACATAACCACAGGTGTGTCATGATGTGTCTGCACCACATAAACACACAGCTCACACACCCACATTTGTGGTGTAATGCTTTTGTTGAGAATGGATATTTTAAACTTTTTTTTTGTCACACTTAAATATGTCTGGTGTATTGTTGTTGCTGTTGAATATGAGCACTGTTAAAATTATATAAATTTAAACTATAATCTAGGATTTTGGTTTGGTTGTGGTTCAGTTTGGGCACATCTTGCTTCCCCCAGAAACACACTTAAATGTAGATTTTACATTATGCTGCAAGTGAGGAGCTCAGAAATCATATAAAAAAAAAACAGTGTAATAACGTATACCCAAGTGAGCAACAACATTAGACTGGAAAGAGAAGTGTGAGACATGCCACATCTGCTTTCTAAATGGAAATAAAGCTTACACTCTCTGCTCTTTAATAGCTGTAAAGTATACAAATGTGATGTATATAGTCATACATATTATTCATAACATAGATGCCGTATTTTCTCTTACTTTATTTTTTTGCTAGGGGTAAGGGTTTTAAATTAGACTGAAAGCATATATTCACTGTCATCCCAACGATGTTCTTGAAAGTGAGAAGAGAATGAAATGATTTCTGAAGAGGTTAAAAATCTCATTTGAAAAAGAGAAGTGGGATAAGTAATTCCTTCCTAGGTCAAGCAAAATTATCCTTTTATTTGCATAGTGCTTTTAACAAAAACCATTGTCATAAAGCAACTTTACAGTCCTTTAGTGAGTGACAATTAGAAACCCTCTGAGAGAATGTAAGGGAGAAGCAAAATATCCTGTTCTCCATGACATCAAATGAAGATATTATAGTATTTTCTATACTCACCAAACACTTGTAAGAACACTACAGGGTAGGGCCTCCTTGTGTTCTCTTAACATCCTTAATACTTTGTTGCATAAATGTTTCTCAAAGAAAGAGATTTTTTGAGATACTGGTCCATGCTAACTTGATTGCATCGTGCACCTTTGTTGAATTCTTGAAGATATTTGAGCTGCACATTTATTTAAGTAGTGATTGGAATTAACGGGCCCAAAGTATACAATGAAAACCTTCCCCACACCATTACATCACCTCCACCAGCCTGAAATAAAGGCAGGTTGAGTCCATATAATCCCTGCTGTTGGCATCAAATTCTTACCCTATATTATGTGTGCCATAGAAGAAATCAAGACCAGCCTATGTTTTTTTAGTCTTCAACTGTGCAATTTTAGATGAGCCTGTACTCCACTACAGCATCAGATATTTTAGATATTGGCTGTTGCATATCATCCACTTGCAGGTATGACATGTTGTGTCAGTATTTATGGCACCAAAAATGATGTCAGAATCAAAATCACTAAGAGCATTCACCCCCATTCTGAAAGGTTGACATTCAAATAGGAAGACGTTTGGCAAACGAATTATACCTAACAGTTCTCATATAAGAATTAAACAAGTATATGTGTCAGCATTCTTTTGTAAGCACATTCAGATCTCAAGATGTTAAAGCCTATGTGCTATCATTTGTGCTATCCAGCAATGTCCTGTTGCTGGCTGCTGTCAGTCTCCCCAGCATGTGTCACCACAATGTCTATCTCCTTTTCCTTGTCAAAACGAAGATGAGGAAGGGTGTGATAGGACAGTAGTCTGTAGTTGGTGTCCATGCATCAGTTAGCCTCTTTTAGCTATTGCCTGTTGCATGAGGTAATATGTACAGTATAGCATACACATAGCAGGAACTTCAAAATCTCATTTTGCAAACTCTATAAAATGTGCTTCAATAGCTTAGTGGTTAGCGCTTGGATGGTTGGGGGATAAGATGTCACCTGGGTTTTGTGCATTAATTTCGCATTTTCTCATGCGTTTCCTGTAGCTATTCAGATTTTCTCCCACAGTCCAAAGACATGTGTTGTAGGCTAATGGGTGTTTGCGCACAGGGTGTACCGACCTTAGTCCCCTTAGTGACTAGACTCCAGGCACCTCATTACCCTACACAGGATACACATGCAGATGTGAAATAACAGATTAAACCATTTTGTTTTGCCAATATAAATGGAATTATCGGATGACTTGGGGTTATCAAAACAACTAAGGTTATAATAATTTAGATTCAATATGCAACCACACTCTGTTTAAAAGATCTCTGTTTTTGTTTTGTTTTTTTATTTAAAATGCTGTGTATGTTATTTTTGTTCTTGGTCAACAAGCAAAACAATCCATATAAATGATACTTTATAATTTTCAAACATTTTAAATCTTAGAATCATCTTTATAATTTATTTTCAATAAATAGCATAACATTTAGTTGATTTATAGTAATATATTATTTTTAATGTTGTGGATTTATTTAATCCTAATAGGTCTCATTCATTTTGATGTAAAATACTTTTGTGAACTGAACGTCATTCTTTGCCTTTTAACTCTGAATGAAGTGTCCCAAACAGCTTGTCCCAGTGAGTAGTGTATGTAGCGTAGTTGGCCTTGAAATTCTGGTGATGAATAGCACCTCCATACAGTCCAAATGGAACAAATCTATGCATGGACCAGGGCAGATCATATCCACAGTGGTCCTCGACCGACAGTCACAGACAAACAGTCACATGTTCAGTACATAAATCAGCATCTCAGTCAGAGCCAGACAGGGTTCTTGCTTTGAAGCAGGAAATTATAGACCTGATACAGCTAATTGTACTAATAGCAAGGTTATTGTTAGTTATTTACAGATTGTGGTATACTATAAGGAAAAGTCCATAAAGCAAAATTAAAAAGCCAAAATTAGACAAGTTAGATCCTACAACAGAGCTTGGACCAGTTGCAGAAAAGCTCTTGCCTGCTATGGTAGAAACGTGTCAGGAAACCCAGTGAATTGCACCTTGCTGTGTATGCTTACCCCTGTGCACCACTGAACGCACATAAAATGGGAATGTGGTCATCAGAACTGAACCATGGAGCAATGGAAGAAGGTGGTCTGGTTTGATGAATTACATTTTGTTTTATATCCTGTTTGTAAAGACACTGGACTCTGAATACATCCAAAAAAGGGTTGAAACACTTTGCTAAATAGCACTTAAAGTTTGTTTTCTATAATTTATAACCATAATGTAGGGTTTTTACTTCAGCTAGTTTATTTGGTCTATGCAATAGCTTCTCATTGTTCAGTTCCGGCACATTTCCGGCACATGTACATTTACCATGCTGCAAGTGAGGAGCTCATAGATCCTATTAAAGAATATGCAATAACACATAGGGTAGAACACAAGCCAGAGCATGGACATGACTCAAAAAAGGAAGTGTGAAACTTTCCAGTTCTGCTTTCTATAAAAAAAAATATAGCTCAGACTGTTTGCTCTTTAAGAATTGTATGCTATGTAAAATATGATTTGTATTTTAATATAATGGGGCAGGGGTGGCCTGGTGGTTAAGATGTTGTACGGTGGATCAGGAAGTTCCTGCCTCGATGCTGCCGGGTTGCCACTGTTTGACCCTTGAGCAAGGCCCTTATCCCCAAGTGCTCAGATGCAATCGGGAGTCAAGCTGGCAACCCAACCTGTAAATAACTGCCACAGAAACAGCAAATGTATATCTTTTGCCTGATGTGCCACGCGGCAAGTACACAGAACCATACATTTAATATACTGGCTCATTATTTATTGTAATATTAAAAAACAGGTACTTTATTATTATTATTATTATTGCTAGTAGTAGTGGTTTAAAATTAGAATGAAATAGGAAATACATATTTCCAAGGAGATTGTCTGATTTGGAAATGGCAAGTTGGGTGAAAGTAAATGTTCTCATGTCATGTACAAGTTTCATTTCTAATTCGTTTTTATTTGCTTATACTTCTATTAACATTATACAGTGTTATAAAGCAACCGTACATACATAGAGAAGCAGAATTATATTTAGATACTGTATCTAATGAGTTAGATAGAAATGACAGCTGTTAGTGGAACATCTGACAGTCATTTAGTCTGTCAAGCTAGCAACCTGTCATTTAGAAACGTCCTGAGATGACATCAGGAGAAAACCAGGCTAAAAAGAGAACCCATCATCTTGTAGGTGACATCAGACACAGTGATTATCAGATTATTATATTGTATGTACTATCTTCTTCTTATTATTATTTTAGATCAGCAGTGATGGACTGTCTGAGGGGTAGAGGTGAAAAAATATAAATGGCACCTGATTCGTTCACTAGGCCTTTAGTAGAAATCGCATGGATGTTTGATAATAGGACTACAGTATATCCTTAAATAAGATTAAAAGTGTTTAAAAATGTAAGCAACACTTCTTTATTTAAAACGTTTAGCTTTTAAAAACATTCTTGCAAACATCTTTGCAATAAAATACAGAAAATGATAAAGTTTCATACCCAGATGTGGGGTAATTACAGGGGGCTATCCCTCTTACTTCTGAAAACTTGTAAAAGCGGTTCTCCTGGTCACATTCTGATTAACTCTTAACTAATACATCCATTAGAGGACTTTAAAATCTTTCAAAGGTTTTCTTATTTGTAGAGACACCTTAGATATAATAATTCATGGTGATCTTAGATGGGAGATTTTTATTTTTGCTACTGTGGGTTCATCTCAGAGGGCACTTTATCATGTTTGCTCTATTGTGGGGGAATGTTAGAGAATCCTTTTTCATGTTTGCTCTACTGTGGGGGAATGTTAGAGGGTGTATTATTGTGTTTGCTCCTTAGAATGCCCCCACAGTAGAGCAAACACAGTGCCCTCCACTTTATGATGTTTGCTTTACTCTGGGGGCATCTTAGAGGGCACTTTATTGTGTTTGCTCTAGTGTAGGGGCATCTTGGCAAGTACTTTTTCATGATTGCTCTTCCTTAGAGGGCACTTTATCATGTCTGGCCTGCTGTGGGAGGAACCTTAAAAGGCATTTTTGTCATGTTTGCTCTTTTGTGGGAGTACCTTAAAGGACACTTTTTGCAGTGATTTTTCTTTCTTTCTTTTTTTTTTATGATTTTTGTCTTCAGGGCACTAGAGAAGCAATCACAAAAACATGTGGAGGCTGTAACCAAATTACTTTTGTAATTACAATTACAATAAAGGAAACATGTAGGTTGTAATTGAATGCCTTGTTCTGCAGTTGCCAGTAGTATTTTGTAGTTTCAAAGCTAAAATACTCAGTTTGGGCTTTTTCTTAAAAATCTACAATTTACATCAGTATATATTCTACATATATTCTAAACAGCAGAGACATGTTTTAACTTTAACCCCATTTAAAGGTTCAAACATATAGTTAAAGACACCTGTAATTACCCTGTACTTAAATTAGTCTTAAATTATCTGCTCTGGAAATTTAAATGAAATGAATTAAACAGAAATTATATTATTCTGACAATAAAGTGTATTCTTCTGATTCAACACACAAACACAGTCTGTCATTTATGTTTGAAAAGATTTTTAATTCAGTGTATTGTCTGTTGTTCTTGGTCAACAAGCACAACAATCCATATAAGTTAGACTTCATAAATACCAGTTAAATATTTACAAAAATATAAAAACTCACAAACAATCACACATTCATATTCATAACTTAATTTAAATAAATAGCTTAACATGTATCTGATTTATTTTAATAATATTAAGTTTAATAATATTAAGTGGTTTTGTGGATTCACAGAATCCAATAACGATAAAAGTCTTTGAGATGATAGTCTTTCTGAGAGTTCTTCTTTGCCTCTTCACTCTGAGTGAAGTGTCCCAAACAGCTTGTCCCAGTGTGTAAAGTATGGAGCATAGTTGGCCTTGAACTTCTGGTGATGAAGGTCATGATGTGGAGCACCTCCATACAGTCCAAAAGGAACAAGTCTATGAGTGGCCCAGGGCAGATCATACCCACAGTGGTCCTCGACCGACAGCCACATGTTCAAGATATGAAAGAGCATCTCGGTAAATGGGTGGCAGCCCAGCAGCATGGGGTTCACTGATGCGAACAGCCCAAGCGAGAGAGTCTCAAAAGCACCCGAGTACTCTGTAGTGAGAGCGAAGGTGGACGTGTGCCTATGGTGCACCTTGTGGAATGTGCGGTAAAGCCATGGCACCTTATGATGCAGCAAATGCCAGATGAAATACTGGAAATCAAAGAGCAGCAAACAGCTCACCAAGTGTCCAATAACTTCGAGGAAACTGGGAGCTTCTGCTGGGTAGATGACGGGTCTCCAGTACCAATGCAGCACGCTCAGTGGGAAGATGTACACCATGTGATTGTAGAGGGAGAGAGCCAGACAGGTCCACATCATCCTCAAGGTCACAGGTTTCTGCTGGATTTTGTATCTCCTCACCAGGTCCACTCTGGAGGACAGGAGGTCCAGAACCACAAAAGGTAAACAGAAACCTAAGTAGACTGTCAGTGAAAACAGTGCAGGAAAAAGTGGAGACCTTAACAAGGTCTCATACTGTAGGATGCAGTTCCATATTCCCTGCAGATGAGACATATTGCTCTGCGTCTCTGTAAGATGAGACATGTTGCTCTGCATCTGTGTGAGCTGAGACATGTTGCTCTGTGTCTGTGTGAGCTTGTGAGCTTGTGAGCCGCGGCTTGGGTTTAAAATATCAGTAGCCACGCCCCATGGAACTTCCTCTGTTCCGAAGTCAATGTTTCCTGAGGGAAATTCCACTCACACACGTCACCTTCGCTTTTCTTCTCTAGCCTAGTCCTGCCCTGCTAATCTTTGGAAATATTTTTAAGGACATTACTTCATTATTTGATTTGCCTGATTCTGACGTAGGAAATTACATTTAAAAATTATAGTTGTTTACAGATCATGGAAGGCTAAGTTTCTTCTAAGCCAGTTCATGAAGCAAAAAGGATAAAAAAAAAAATATTTAACTAAAAATATTTAAATAAAGGAATTCTAAATGTAGTGAAAGTCTGGTTTGAAGAATTTAGACATAATTATAAACATGAAGTAAAACCAGCTAAAGGTTGAAATAAATCTGTAATGTCATTAAGCAGTATCTTTCAGTGTCACTGAGGTTTATCCAGTGATGATCCTAGAGTCTGTTGGGGCTCTAGGCAAGAATTTGTCCACCCAATGTTCTATATCATTATCTTAGAAATAATCTCATATCAACAATAAATTGTGAAATTAAAACATTTAGTTTGTTCTGAAGTTCACAGTTTTATTTTCAAAATATAAAGAATTATAAAGTGTGTAATTTCAAAATATAAAGAAAATAAAAACCTTTTAAAAATATATAAATAATACACACTACTCATAAACGGAGTAAGTGCTGAGTGGTTCAAGGTGGGGGACCTTTGGAGGACAGGTTTTGTACCGTCATTGCGAACTTTGCACATAACCACTTCTAGGTTACTACTTATAATTTTCAAGGTCACTCTATCCAGGTTCATGTATGTGTATACAGTATACGTTTGCAATGTATATAAATACTGATCCAATGTCTGTTGCACTACAGTAAGCTAACCTAAGAACTAAACTACACAGGCAGAACCTGTTGCACAAAATCGGCTAAATATCGCCACCTGTCTGATGTGACTAATAAGTTTCACTGTACCAATTAAAAATATAGTGGCTGCAACTATGTTAATCAGCAGAATTCAATAGAAAAATGAATAGACAAATTATTATTCACCATATGGCTACCCATCATAGCCTTGCCGTGGTCAGAGGTGGGTAAATATATGCAGTATATATGGGTATATATATGCAGTATATATATATACACACACTGCATATGTGTATATACACAGTATATTATATATGATTATATTATATATTATATCGAATTATAATAATTATATATGCTAACATTCAGTAAAACAGCTAAACTTACTGTGACATGTTTCCTCAGGTTAGACGTTGAGTTTTTATGTGTTGAAGTGTCTGTTTGTTTTGGCAGACAGAGAAGACACCGCAGTATGAAGCTGTTCTTTTGCACTGTGTGTAAGCAAAACATGCTTTGTACAGTATATGAGGCCAGGGTGTTCATCCTCTTCTGTTGTAGCATTGGAAACAGATGCCTCTGCTAATTTTACGTTTCAACAGAGTTGCAGGTGCCGCCATTCAGCTAGACAGACTAGCCTCGTTTCGCGCAGACAGAAATGCAGCTCTGTGCGTTAGGACTTGAGGCTTTTGTGTTTACATCAACACAGAATGGTGTAAGACCTCTGTGCTAGTTTCTAGCTGTTGCTCATCGCTGGTGGAGTTTGTGACTGTTACAGTAGATGTAGACCTTTTTATTTACTATGGGCATTCACCACTAGGAAGGTAAGGAAGTGGTCTGTGAACTGTATGGCATGATCAGTGAACTGCAGAACACACACCCCAATAGACTGTTTATTGTCCCTGGAGATTTCAACCATGCAACTCTCAAGTCAGTCCTCCCTAAATTCCATATGGACTTTGCAACGAGAGGGGAAAACAGGCATCTCCACCATACTCCATCTGGCCCTCACACACATAGACAACACAGACACCTACGTTTGAATGCTGTTCATAGATTTCAGCTCAGCATTCAATACTATCATCCCTGAACTCCTGATTGGGAATCTGAGCCTGTTGGGCCTAAACACCTCCCTCTGTAACTGGATCCTGGGCTTTCTGACTGGAAGGCCTCAGTCAGTGCGGATCAGGGACAGCACCTCCAGCAACCCCCAGGGCAGTGTGCTCAGTTTCCTGCTGTTCATACTGCTGACTCATGATTGTGTAACAACACACAGCTGTAATCAGATCAACAAGTTTACTGATGACACGACCGTGAAGGGTCTCATCAGTGGGAAAAAAAGTCAGCATACAGACAGGAAGTACAGTAACATTATTCTCGTCTGTGGAGATTGTCAACAGCACCAAATTCATTGGGGTCCATCTGGAGGATAATTAGATCCTGGTCCCTCAACACCAGCTCTCTGCACAAGAAGGTCCAACAGCGTCTTTTCTTCCTGAGAAGGCTGAGGAAGGACCACCTTCCACCACCAATTCTCACCACCTTCTACATAGAGACTATCGAGAGCATCCTGAGCGGCTGCATCACTGTCTGATTTGGGAATTGTGCCATCTCGGACCGCAAGACAGTACGGCAGATAGTGAGGCAGATAGAGGGTCTCTGTTCCCTCTATCACAGACATCTACACCACACGCTGCATCCGCAAATCCACCAGCACAGATACTGTACGCCCATCACATTCAGTCTTCACCCTCCTGCCATCAGGAAGGTCCATGCCATCCGTCTACTCAACAAGAAAGGACTGGACTGATACACACACACACACACACACACACCCAGAAAGACAGAGATATTGTAACTAAAAATTATTTTAATTACAACTTTATGATTTTTCATTACAATATTCACATTTTTCCAATGCTGTTTTTATTTGAACATGATATAAAAGCTCCATATGGTGGTGTTGGGATAAAATTGACATTATTTGAGATAATATGAGACAGTTTAAAAGGAGGTACAGTATAATATGGCAGATGCACGATGAATAGATAGAATGACTGTAGGGAGCATGAATGTTAGCACACTGCTGTGAATTGAGAAAATGAAAGTTAACACTCCTTTTTAATTATTTGATTTGTTTATTATTTAATTACGTTCAAAAATTCACAAGTAAATAGTTTCGCTTTCCATTCCTGACCCTATGGGCGGAGTAATGGCTTATAAATATATATTTGTTTGTGTGTGTGTGTGTCAGTGTTATCTCTGCATCTGTTTTACAGAGATTGAACAGAATGAGGTAAGTGCTGTCATTCTGCCTGGACACCTAAAATATATTAAAACTTATCTTTCTTTGACTGATAAACTTATGATACATTTTTGGGTCTTTATTCTGTACCTTATAAATAATATGAAAAACAAATAATTTATTAAGATTAGTATAAGTAATAAGATATATTATTTGACCTCAAGGACCACTCTTGTACAAATTAAGTTTTTAGAAAAATGCTTTAAACATACTTTAGTGATATAAAGGATTTACTACACATTTTAAAAGTAAAACAACATACTATCAGTTTCATTCATATATATGACTTAGTTATTTCTTCCACTTCCAGTTCAGCTCAAAACCAGACTTCTTCAGCTTGAATGCCATTTTACTTGGGGTCTGAGGAAAAATGATACAGATCTCACTTATCTTCTGACCAGACTAGAAGAACAGCTTAACCTGAATCTTGGTGGAGAGATAGGACTTGCACGCACATACAACTATATGGGATTTGTAAAGTTACTACTAGGCTCCAATACTGAGGCACTTAGCTACTTTGAGAGATCTGTAGAGCTCACCAAGTCTCATGGAAGTGACTGTGACAAGCTGCTTGTTGTTGCCTATGGAGACCTTGCATGGTTACATTATCACATGGGTAGTTTTGCAGAGTGTGAAAGCTACCTGAATGAACTGAGTGAGATTAAATATACAAATATCCTATTGTTCCATATGCTGAAGTGCTTGGAGAGAAGGGTTGGACCTTCCTTAAATTTTCCCGCAGATATTATGACATGGCTAAAGTCTGTTTCAGTGAGGCCCTGAAACTGGACCCTGATGACAGTGAATGGAATGCCGGCCTTGCAATTGTTCTTCACAGGACAGAGCCTACATTCCAAGATACACCAAATTCAAATGCAATTGATCAATTAAGACGGGCCATAGACACTAACCCAGATGATGATGTTCTTAAGGTATATCTTGCTATAAGATTGTTAGGACAAAAGGAGTACAAGGAGGCAGAGAGCCTAGTAGAGAAAGCCTTAGAGGGGTCACCAGAACACCCTCATGTGCTACGATATGTTGGGCAGTATTTCCGGGATCAAGGCAGTATGGACAGGTCCATTGCCCTGCTAACGAAAACATTAGAGAAAGTGTCCAGCAAAGTGTACATCATCAGCTGGCACTCTGCTTTAAGAAAAAGATCATAAATCTGAAAAAATCAGGAAGGCAACACTTAGAAAGTGAAGAAATTTTGCATGCTCAAGAGCAGTGCATCAACCACTTGGAGACAGCAGTTGAATTGAATCCCTGCTTTGTTATTGCTATGAGTGAACTGGCCTTGCAGTATGGAGAGAGTGGGGATGTGTATGAAGCAGAACAAATGTTCCAGAATGCATTTGAGGCAGCTAAAAAAAAGAGAGATAACTACCAGTCTGTTCTTCTGCGTTATGCAGAATTTCAGCAATATTGTATGAGATTTGAGCCTACTGCCCTCAAATACTTCATTGAATGTCTGAAGATAAATCCAAATTCATATGAAGGGAAGAGATGTGCTGAAAACCTAGAAAAGATTGCAAAGAGAAGAACTGAGAATGACCCACAAGATGGAGAAGCCTTTGGAATACTTGGAATAGTTCATAAGGAAAAAGGAGAAAAACAACAAGCCATAGAGTATTTTGAGAAAGCATTGAGCTATGTCGACAATAAGGATTACTTCAGTGATCTTTCATTCCAGTAATATTACCAATGCATAATATTATACACAGCCAACTATTTACTTATTATATCCCTATTTATGAGATCTTACGAGATTTAATGATCATGGTATAGTATCTTATTTTAAAATAGATGTAATAGTATTCTATAGATAATAAATATACATAATATTTTGTAATTAAAAATCAATAGTTTAGTTCTATATTCAATAATAATTAATTGTAGTAATGTACAGTAAATGCCTGCTTTACAGTACTTCCTATTAGCATTTTATTACTAAAATCCGTCCTGCATTGAACTGGATAGAACTCCTACATCACCTACATTTATTAGAGACCCACTATATTATGAGGTGAAAGCAGGTTTATTTGGATAGTTAAACCTTAACTGTATGTATTTGTTGTCATAATAAGTTAACATCCAAAGGTATGTTACTAAATCATTGCACTTGAAATTATTAAAAGAAATAACATAATGACTTAATTGATTGATTTTATAAAGGGGTGTAATCAACATCAAGTACCTTGTAGGACAGGAAGCACACTCCAAAATCTCATTTTAGCAAAAGGACTTGTCTAATCTTATGAAATGATTTTTATTAAGTTCTTAATTTATGCCCACATTTCCCATATTTATGATGGATATAAATTTAGGATATTCTGTAAAACATGAACATGAAGTTCAAATAATAATACAGATGTTTATATATTTTGTAAGGATGTTTCAGTTTAATAAGCCATGGCTGTGTGTCAGGTTCATTGGAACTGTATTAAAATACTGTACAAGAAAAGTAAAATTTAAAGAATGAATAAATACAATTAAATTAAAGGGGTAGAATGGATTGTATTCAGACTTTTATTGCAATTTTTACTCACACAAAGTTAAATTGAAACAAACACAAAGTAATAAATATACTAAGATTTTATTTTTTATAAAAATTTGGTAATAGTAGAGGAGGCATGGAGTCTTACTGGTCTTACTGGCACAGTTGCCTTGCACCTCCAGTGAGTGAATTATTGTAGACTAATAATTTCATGATTACTTTATAACACAGCATTTCCTAAAAAGAACATCATACCAACAGTCAAACATGGTGGTGGTAGTGGGATGATCTGGGGCTGCTTTGAACCTTCAGGACCTGGACGACCATGAATTCTGCGATCTACCAGAACATCCTAAAGGAGAACGTCCCGTCATTAGTCCGTGACCTCAAGCTCAAACGCACTTGGGCTATGCAGCATCACAATGGTCTGATTCAGGATCTTTTTCTTATAGCAGCGCCCAGCTGATGATGTATAAGAGCTTTACTGGAAAGTTTTTCTAACATTCTCTTAAGTAGGGTGATGGACTATTCCACAGACTCTTGATTCTGGAAATACAGTAGTTCCCAACGTATTGAGTCACATGAGGGTGTTCTGGAGACTTTTCTAAGTCGTTAGACTGTCTGCCTGGTTGTACTTATTTTGTCTCAACAACCTCACACCAAAAGAAACCTTGGAGCCTAGTTTAAACTTTTACACCTGGAGAATGGGAGGCCACCTAGGTATTGGGCACTTTGGAATGAGCGAGAAATGAAAAATGATTTGGGCGCTGATGAATTGGTATAAGCTTCACAACACTGAATTAGGGAAATTCTCCTAGATAAACTAGCTCTTCTAGTGTTTTGGCAGCTAGCAGCCAATTTTACAAAGCTGGAATTTTTGAGCAAGGAAATTGTACTCCCCTACTATGCTGACGTATATCTGTTATCACTGTCAGTTAGATTAAACAGAAGGAATGTTCAGCATGTGGAGTTCAGCCCAATGGTGACTAACTATTATGTTGTTTCAATTTGCTGAGATGTTGGGTAAAGCCTCGTCTCTACACAAGAAATATGTACAGTAACCAAAGATGAAGTTTTTACAATTGAAAACAACATTCACCTTTAAAAACACCTTCTTCAAATGCACCCCTTGCATTAACTGGAAGTGATATTGTTTTGCCTACATAGATATATACAGTAAATTAAAAAAAAAAAAAAATCACTCAAAGCTTCACTATCAAACACACCCATGCACTTTCACCCAAAACTAACACACATTTACATTGTTCTTCCATGCAATTAATTTCTTTTTATTTAAGCTCACTCACTCACCGTCTATACCACTTTATCCTGTATTCAGGGTCGCAGGGAGCCTGTAGCCCATCCCAGGAGGCTTAGAGCACGAGGTGGGGTACACCCTGGACAAGGCGCCAATCCATCGCAGGGCACACATACTGTACACTCACTCACACACTATGGACAATTTGGGAACGCCAATTAGCCTAATCTGCATATCTTTGGACTGTGGGAGGAAACCCACCGAGACAGGAATCAAGCCTGGACCCTGGAGGTGCAAGGTGACAGTACTAACCACTACACTGTGCCACCTTTTATTTAAGCTTTAATGGAAAAGTGTAAGCTTTAGTTTTTTTCTTTCCTAGTTACAACTAGCTACTGCTTTACCTTTGTAAATGAGTTGTAAATAAGTGCTGTTTGTAGTACACAGGTATGTGTTCAAAATTTAATTAACAATTAGTCAATTAAAAACGTAATGTACATTACCTCTGTACAAAATGATTGCAAAAAATTAGATGCAAGATTTTATTCTTTACTTTAGCATACAAGGGAGTATCAAAAAGTTTTGCGCACCACAGATCCAGTCGCTTTTGCGCTATGTCCTCCCTCAGGCCGTTATTGACGATTTGGCTCCTGGGGTTTAATTCTCGATGCACAATCATGCGAATGTCAAAAAAATGCAACGAGCATGCACTTGGTAAAGCTGGGGACTTGCCTTGCCTTTTTCAGTCATGAAGATGATGGGGCTGTGTATAATAGTGAAGACCATTGCTTCTTCTCAGGGTCTGGACTGTTGCTACTGGCAGCAGTGTTGTGGATTGTTCTCTGATAATCATCATGCACAAGTTGCTGAATGATTTTGACTTTTTTGAGGGGTTGTGCTTGTTGAAGGTTCCTGATCTCGTCATCTTCCAGAGATGTTCTTCTGCTTTTGAGGCGCGTGTGCCACTCAAAACACCTTGAACAACTCGTTGCAGTATCGCCGTAAATGTGCCGAATTATGTCAATTTTCACTTTCTCATTCAAGGGAAGACAAGGAAAGATGTGGTAGACAGAGTTAGATGGAGACAAATGGAGTGCTGTGGTGAGTCTTGATTCCTTTTACTTCGGATACAGCCCTGACATACTATACTGGGCACTTCTAAAAAGGTGAAATGAAAAGCATCCCCCAATCTTGGCCTTAAGAATGCTGACTTGCATGTGCAAGCAATCATAGAGTAGATTCCGATCTGCCTGAAGTACAGTACCCTTTGAAGTTTACTGCACAAGATATTCAGCCATGTTAAGAGTGATTCCAAACTGGAGGAAGCAACCCAAATGTTCAAATAAAAATAATTAATACAAAATGTAAAGTAAAAGTAAAACAAATGATGCTGCACTTTACCTCTGAAAAGAATTGTGGCTGAAGTAAGACAAGAGAGGAGAGGAGGGAAGAAAGAAATCCTTAGTATTATAAAGGCTAATAATCTGTAAAAAAATATATATATATCCGTACATCTTGTAAATTAATCAAATAATTTTTTTAGGAGTTATACAGGAGTTATAACGTATATACAGTACTGTACAATAGTATATGTAGATATGTTTTATAATGGTATCAGTTTTAGTTTCAAGAAATAGTCCATATTTAATTTCCTTAGTGTGAAATTTCCACAGCAGCAGGAACAGGTATCTACTGTAAGGTGCTTATGTTACCAGGGTAACGCACGGAGGAAGTGACGTCTGGGCTGGTGACGTTGCAGAGTGTTTCGGATGGTGGAATCTTGTTGAGGGAAGTTCCCTTAACCGATATTCCCTGCACACTGAGCAGGAGGAAGAGAGCACCCTGTGAAGTATACTTCGGAATGGAACGCAGCCGGGGTAAATCTGCCTGGAGGCTTCTGGGCGGTTCTCCCGCACTGTTACTCTCGCTGTGTGCCGCTGCTGCCCTCTGCTGGCTTCCATCACTTTAGCGCAGACAGCTGTTACATTTGCGTCTTCAAGCTCTACTGTATACAAAACGCAGTGGCATTTTCTTAATTTGGCGAAGGGTTAAAACACCGTGATAGACTAACAATTGTACTGTCTTTGAGTGACTTCGTTATTGAAATTCATGTGTTTTTTTTTAAATGAATGTATACATTTTTCCTTATAATGGCATCTAAACAAGTTCGGTTGCATTTGAAAGATACTTTCAGTTTCTTTTCCTGGATTTACGGGCGGAGAATTAAATATCCTGCATCCCTGTCGCTATAGTCTCTCTGTTTTCAAGCTTTTATACTGTATATACACTATTATAATGAGGTAAGTACAGCGTTTTTAATTAGTAAACATTGTATCATTCTTTCATTATCGGGGGTATTGGTTCCTTTAATATGTAGGCTATCTTGTAATTTAGGAAAAGCGCAACGGTAACTTTATACCGTTGGTGAGGACTTGAATAGTTAATTTGACAAAGAAATATACGTAATCATTTTAAAGTGCGCTAAATTCACTTTACAGTGTAATATACACACACATAATGTACAGTAAATATGTGGCCATAAAGGTGTCACATCAGTGACAGTGGAAGGTCCAGTTAAATGACGTCATGTCGTCTCGCGTTATACAGTGCCCGGCCATAAAGGTCGCACGCTCTAAATATTTAATTGAACCGCATTAAGCTTTGATGTGCACTCACGGCATTGTCAACCTTCTGCAACGTCATAACAATTATTCTTCTCCAGAGCTGCTGGATCTTTGGCTGAGATCTTGTGCTTATTATTGGAGAGTTGAACCCCTCCATAGTCTTCTCCAGCACACTAAAGACTTTAAACAGATAAAATACAAATTTGTTAATCTACTGTATGAACAAGTTTATGTACTGTACTACACATCATATGCTACGAAAATGCATGCTAATAAAAAAAACAGTCTAAGGAGGTTCTTAGCAGTACAAATTTTTAAAGAATGTGCATCTGTTTTCTATTTTATTAATCAGTTTATTTTGTTCATCTGACTTCTTTCTTTCTCTACCAGTTCAGATTTTGAAACCAGACTTCTTCAGCTGGAATGCCATTTCACTTGGGGGCTGAATAAAAATGATATGGATCTCACTGATCTCCTGACCAGGCTAGAAGAGCAGCTTAACCTGGATCTTGGAAGGGAGGCAGGAGTTGCACGCACACACAGCTGTATGGGATTTGTAAAGTTTCTACTAGGCTCCAATACTGAGGCACTTACCGACTTTAAGAGATCTGTAGAGCTCACAAAGTCTCATGGAAATAGCTGTGAGAAGCTGCTTGTTGTTGTCTATGGAGATCTTGCATGGTTATATTATCATATAGGTAATTTTGCAGAGTGTGAAATCTACCTGAATAAACTTGGAGACACTGAAAAGAAATATCCAGTTGTACCCTATGCTGAAGTACTGGGAGAGAAAGGGTGGAGCTTCTTTAAGTTTTCTCGCAAATATTATGACAGGGCTAAAGAGTGCTTCAATGAGGCCCTGAAACTGGACCCAGAGGATAGTGAATGGAATGCTGGCCTTGCAATTCTTCTTTATCGGCTACAAGATTCAGAGGCTTCAACTGCAATTGGTCAACTTAGAAGGGCCATAGCCACTAACCCAGATGATGATGTTCTTAAGGTGTTACTTGGCCTAAAATTGTCTGCACAAAATAAGCACAGAAAGTACAATGAGGCAGAAAGTCTAGTAGAGCAAGCCTTAGAAGGGTCTCCAGAACACCCTCATGTTATTCGATATGTTGGAAAGTATTTCCGAAATCAAGGCTCTGTGGACAGGTCCATTGCCCTGCTCAAAAGAGCATTAGAGAAAGTGTCCAATACAGCTCTTATACATCATCAGCTGGGGCTCTGCTACAAGAAAAAGGTAATAGATCTGAAGAAAGCAGGGAGATACCATAAGAGACATGCAGAAATTAAGCAAGCTCAAGAGCAGTGCATCTACCACTTAGAGACAGCAACTGAAATGAAGACCAGCTTTATTATTGCTATGAGTGAACTGGCCTTGCAGTATGGGGTGAACAGAGATTTGTTAAAAGCAGAAGAATTGTTCCAGAATACATTACAGGAAGCTAAAGAAAAAAATGATAACTACCAGTCTGTTCTTCTGCGTTATGCAGAATTCGAGCAGTACTGGATGAAATGTGAGCCTGCTGCCATCAAACACTACACTGAATGTCTGAAGATAAATCCAAAAAGTGATGAAGGGAAGAGAAGTGCTAAAAATCTGATAAAGATTGCAAATAGCTGAATTGAGCACAACCCAAAAGATGGAGAAGCCTTTGGAATATTTGAAATCGTTCATAAGGAAAAAAGAGAAAAACAACAGGCTATAGAGTGCTTTGAGACAGCACTGAGCTATGCAGACAATGAGGATTACCTTAGTGATCTTTCTGAACTTAAGCTTTCATTACAGTAATATTACCAATATATTATATGATACATAGCCAACTATTTACACATTTAGATTTATCTGTAGTAACATTAGCATTGCAGATAAGATTTGTATGGAAAATGATGGTTGCTTGACTCAGTAGTAGTAGTAATGCTTTATGACTCTAAAGTCTGTCCTGCACATTTTATAACGCATGTATATAATTTATAATTTAATATAATATCTATAATTTAATTATTTCTAAATGTTGATAAAAGAAATCAGTGTGTGTTTATATTAGGCTTTAATGGAGAGAAGACATACATAACTTTTATGTACATAACTGTTAAAACACCTGTTAATAAAACCTGTTTAGCCTCTGAAAGGGGCTAATTTTTCAATGGCATCATAATTTATTACATACATAAATTCCACTAACCATTGTACAGATTCATTTAATAAAAATTAATAAATCCACAAAAATATTTTTGCATTATATATTAACACAAAAACTAAAACCATTAACATTATGACAACCTAGGTTTTGTGTTACAGTACCCTTGTGTCACTGGAGCGGCTCTGGGTCATTGGGACGTGGCTCTGCTAGGCCTACAGTAGGTGGACAGGCAGTATGTGACTTTTACCGTCGCGGCGCACGGCAACAGCATTTGGGTTTGTGCGTTTGCT
>JAOVVA010000054.1:16862355-16892197 GCA_028565275.1 Leiocassis micropogon
GTGATACTCACCTCCAATCGGGGGGCTAAGCAGGTATGGAATGGCGTGCAGGAAGTACACAACACCTAGTGCAGATGACAGGCATGCTGTCCCCACTACATCTGATGTCACCACAGGAATAAGTGCCACATAAGCACCGTCAAAATAACCATAAAGCACTGAGAAGGGCACCAGCAGAGCGAATGTACGTAGGAGCGGGATGAGGAAGCAGCAGAGACCCTCCATCCCCACAGCAGCCATGTAACAAATGCTCCTGTACTTCTTCAAGCACCTGCAAAGATGGAGGAGAATGATTTGATTATAATGTTCGTGTTATATGAAAGTTTTTAGGTTATTTCAAACGGTCCGTTGTAAATTAGCAATTTACCACCTCTTTTTGATCAAAAACAGCTAATTACACATCACAAATCCTTGGAATAAACTTACATCTAGACATCATTGACCTGTCAATCTGTCAGTTGATACTAATGACAGAAGTACTTACACTGTAGTCCACTTCTTAATCTTTTAATTATTATTATTATTATTATTATTTTTTTTTTAATAATTGGTTGTAATTGGACCTCTATCACACTTTGATATATTGCATTTCATTAGTTTTGCACTTGAACAACCATGTATGTGAGAAATAAAGTTCTTGAATCTTGAGGAAACCACAAAATATTTATGGCAGTGGGGTGTGGTTACACGCCAGGCTCTAAAAAGGAAGCAGCAGGTGGTAAAGGACCTACATCTGTGGTAAATTTCACTATTTAGTGTTTGATGTTGCAATTAGTTATCCACCAGAACCACCACCAAGAACTCCTCCAGATGCATGGCAAGCAGGAGGAGCTGTTTCAGGCCCTGCTGCAGCAGGATGACTGTCAGGTAATTCCTGGTACAGTCTGAATTACTCCAACTGGAGATGGGGTTGTCAAGACCACACCCCATGTCACGCTGGACAAGATGGGGACACATGGTGGTTTTGAGTTAATTACTGTGAGTGTTCACATAGGACATAGTGCAGCAGGAATGTTGAAGATGAGGTGTGTGGACATGGACATTCTCTATCGACTAGAATTCAATTCCTGGAACAGAAGTCTATAATAGAGGTGTAGGTTATTTCCACTCAAACCATGCACTGATTCTGGGGACAGGTTGACCAATTGTTTCGGTTTTAATGAGGGTAGTATTTATGTATGGGTCCTGATACACAGCATTGACTTTGGGGATTTCCCTCTGAAGCAGTCATGCAATGAGACCCTTAAGCACACCTTTGACAAGTGGGACCAGCCCAGTGTTGCACTTTCCCACCTATATATTGCAAATATTAGAGACAGACATTCAAATAGGACGGGAGAAGACCCAGTTATTTTCCCCCAAAGAGCCGCTGGAAAATGCTATTCTAGGCAACTCACCATTACCTTTGGGTGAAGCATGTAGGACAGGACAAAACACGAAACTGCCTCATGGTCTGGTTTTGATGGGCACTGGCAGCAATGTACACAGGTAGCATGGTTCATACCATGAATGTCAGCCAGCAAATCCACTGGCCACCTTCTATTGATTGAGTTCCTCTTTGATCACGGCTACATAATGGGGGCACCCAGCTATGGATCTTTACACAGAGAAATAAGGCACTCTTTTCTACCCATGTTGAGCTTTAAATTACTCAGTTTCAATGGCCTTTTAAGGTCATATGGCGTGTTGAAAAAGACGATTATGAGGTAAGATAAACGGATAGAGGTGGCTGGATGGCAATTCCTGAGAGGGCATTGCTGAGACCAGTATGTCAAAAAGGTGTCTAAATTTGATGTGTGTTCAGTGTTCCAAAATTTTTAAAATTTTCAGTTAGAAAATCAGTTAGGTGCAGCTTGCTTCAGCAAATTGATAGCAAATGGATACTGGTAGGATCTTTGGATGTCCATGTCCAATGAAACAAATGGCTTTTCCTGCACTGTTTGGATTACACCAATTTGTCACCCTTCCTTTCGAGCTGTCTGGAGCCCCAGCAATTTTTCAACATTCTATTTAGATGATATAATCATTTATAGTAACCATTGGCAGTGGCATTTACAACATCTGAGGGCTGTCCTGAGAGTCTTGAGATAGACAAGACAAAAAAATGTGGAAATACGGTATCTGGCTTACACTTGGGTTACCATACTGTGATTGTGACCTGACCACCTGGTAAGGTAAAGCAGTTGAGGTAAAGCAGTTTCTGGGGCTGGATGGCTATTATTACAAGCTCATAGGCCAACTATTCAGATATCACCTGCTCTCTGACTGATGTTACTCAAAAGGGGTGATGAGGGTGTAATCAAGAGGCAGCTTGTATAGAGAATGAGATAACAGTACAGTAAGTGGTAAAGGATAGACATCTGCAGTGAACGTCACTAATTAGTGTTCTATGTTGCAGTGAGCCATGAAGAGATAAAAGGAGGCAAACAGAGCCATGTCCAAGAGATGTGTTTTAGTGTTTGTGTCTATGTGAATGTTTGTTATCAGTAAGTAATGGCGTTGAAAAGTGTTGCAAAATAAAAGAAAATATAATTAAATTAAAAAGAAAAAACCTGAAATGAATTGCACCTGAATTATGCACTTAATTTCCATGAATGCCAGAGAGTGTTACAATATTTGACAAAATGTCATAACAATTGAGGTGCATAAAAACTTATAAAACCTGCAGGGAATCAAATAATTATTTTCCCTACTGTAGCTCTGAAATCAGAAAAGTCATGTTACAGTTTTATAAAAACTCTGACTGCCCCAAAAGTAGAAAGGGAGACATACATATAGGGAAATGTTAGGGAAAATAATATATATTTATACAAACTCAAATATATATTGTATAAATATAAAACTTGTATAAGATTAGTTTCCTAAATTTAGGGGCAGTCAGATTTTTTTTTAAATTGTAACTTGACTTTGCTGATTTCAGAGCTACAGTGGGGAAAATAATTATTTGATTCCCTGCAGATTTTATAAGTTTGCCCACTTACAAAGAAATGAAGGGTCTATAATTTTTATCATAGCTTTATTGTAAAAGATAAACACAATATTAATCACAAATCTAGAAAAAGGACATTATACAAATGTTATAAATTGACTTACATTTCAATGAGGAAAATAAGTATTTGATCCCCAAGCAAAACATGACCTTCTACTTGGTGGGGAAACCCTTGTTGGCAAGCACAGAAGTTAAATGTTTCTATTATTGTAGTTGGTTATCAGGTGGGGTTTTGGTCCACTATTCTTTACAGATTTCCTCTAAACCCTTAATGTTTCTTGCCTGTGTCTTGGCAACTCAAAGTTTCAGCTCCCTCCATAAATTTCATAAATCTATAGGATTATAGTCTGGAGACTATCTAGGCCACTCGATGACCTTGAGCCACTCCCCTGTTGCCGTGGCGGTATGCTTTGGGTCATTTTCATGATGGAAGATTCATCCACGTACCCATCTTAAAGAGGTTCTAATCCAAGATTTTACAATACGTGACCCTGTCCATTGGGCACTTAAATGCGGCAAAGTCAGCCTGTACCTTTAGCAGAGAAACAGCCCTAAACCATGATGTTTCCACCCCCTTGCTTGACTGTAGGGATGGTGTTCTTATGGTCGTAGTCCGCATTTTTCCTCCTTCAAAAACAGCGAGTCGAGTTGGCGTATTGTGTTACCAGTGGTTTGTTTGGTGACTGTGATCCCAACTGCCTTGAGATAATTCATAAACTCCTTCTGTGTAGTTCTGGGATGATCCCTCACTTTTCCCATGATTATTCTAACCCCATGAGGTGAAATCTTCGCTGAGGGCGATCAATGGTTACTAAAAGCTTCTTGCTGATGGTCTTGTAGCCCATTTCAGCCTTGTGCAGGCCTACAATCTTGTCCCTGACCTTCTTTGACCTTGCCCATGGTGGTAAGGTTTGAATGGAAGATTCTGTTAACAGAATTTTATACACAAAACAAGTTGTTGTTATGATCACCTTCTTAAATTAATCTGTGGGAGCCAGAATTATAGTTGGGTGTTATGGAATCAAATACTTATTTTCCTCACTGAAATGCAAATCAATTTATAACATTTGTATCATGTACTTTTTCAGTTTTATTATTTTATATTCTGTCTATATCCTTTACAATAAACCTATGAAAATTATGGACGCCTCATTTCTATGTAAGTGGGCAAACAAAATCTGCAGGAGATCAAATAATTATTTTTGCCCACTGTATATACACAAACTGCCACACAATGTTTTTTCTGCAGTAAACTGCAAGAATCCACTGTGGATTACCTTCTGTCTGTGAGCCATCCAAAGGTGATGTTTCCCACAATGTCTATGACACCTAAAATAGACATAAGAAAGGCGGCATGATGGTGACCGACACCCACATCTAGTGCATAGGGCACCAAGTAAACAAATGGCAGGCTGCAGCCACTGGCCAGAAACAGGAAAGAGCCTGCCAAAACCAGGAAGTCGGGCATAAGCAAAAAATGGTAGTCCTGCATAAACTGCATGCAGTATTGCTTGCTGCTTTTTTTCACTTTGCTGTTCATTTCTTTCTGATCAAATGTAAGCAGTGTTGAACTATATCCACACTCTGAGTCCACTGGCAGGGGGAAGGCTTCTTCTTCTTTGAGTGTGATAGGCCGTAGCAGGGCTCCACACACACACAGGTTGGCCACCAAGCCTCCCAGGATAAGCAGAGCACCACGCCAGGAGTAGTGTTCAATCAGTAGCTGCACCACAGGGGCCAGCACGAACGTGCCTATGCCACTGCCAGACATAGCAATGCCGTAAGCCAAAGCCTTCCTCTCGCAGAAATAAATGCCAACCATAGCGATGGCTGGTGTGTAACAGAGAGCAAAGCCAAGTCCTGCAAAGAAAAGCAACACTTTCCCTGTAACAACAGCCAACCGTTTATAATATTATCTCATTATATTTATTGATTTCTTGAGCTTCAGTAACAAAACACTATTAAATTAGCTGTGAATGTCTATTAATGTAGGGTGTCTTACCAGTTAAAACACCTAGAGAGAGGTAGAGGTACTCTAAACTGGTGGCAAAAGAGCTAAGCACCATTCCAATAGAGGCCAGGAATCCTCCAAGTATCACAGCAACACGGCACGAGAGCTGATTCCCAATCAGGCTGCCTAGAGGAGCTGCCATTAGAACAAAAAAAAAAAAAAAGTCAAATAACATTGCAAAACAGTGACAAAGCAAAAGGCAGCATCAACAATGATCTGATGTTTTGTGTTAAGTGCAATTTGCATGATGATGAAAATTGATATATACACAAATCAGCCATAATATTACAATGCCAAACTTTATGATCAATATTGTGTAGGTTCCCCTTGGGGTATTAGCGGATCATTTGAGTGCTGTGGATTATGAATCGGACTTGTTTGGCCATTGCATTCCCATAGGTGCTCGGTCAATTGGGACCTGGGGAGTTTGGAGGCTGGGTTCGAAGTCTTAGGCTTTTTGCCTGGACCATGGCAGGCTATGGTGCACTGGGTGCTCTGATACTTTTCTGTAGTGCCCAGCACTGACATTTTTGACAGCATTGACAGTGAGTTGTGCTGCATTTGCTTTTCTGTGGGATTGGACCAAACAGACTGGCTATTGGTCCACATAGGCATAAATGAGCCATGGTCATGTCGGCAGTTACATACTGGTATATAATTGATAAGTTAATGTGTTAATTTTTTATGGTGTTAACCTTATGGATGATCTGTGTATATTTTAATTGTTTAAGTCAGCCAAAAGTTTCTATTCACCTACCACAATCAAACATATGATTTTAATATAAGTTACCCATGTTTTGCCAATTAGTATATCTACTTCATTTACATAAGAGGCCATTACACCTTTTAGTGTTTGGAGGCTTTATCTTTTTATTGCTCGACTTTGTATCAAAAGCTTGGGAGAGATTATTACAAGCTTCTCGTAATATGTTGGCCCAATTTTCCTCTCAGAACTGGTGTAACTCAGGCAGGTTTCTGAGGCTCCATACTCAGACACGTTTCTTCAGTTCAGTCCACAAATTAACCAATGGATTCAGGTCATAGCTTTGACTTAGGTGGTGGCCACTCCAATACTTTCACTGTCTTTAAGCCATTTTGTTATAACTCTGCTTAGGATCACTGTCCTGTGGAAGACCCAGATGCTGCCACCACCATGCTTCATATTTGGGATGTTGTTCTTTGTATTAAATGCTTCACCCTTTTTCCTCCATACATAGTGTTGATTGTCAAAGTACAAAAAGTTTAGTGTTATTATCAGCTGAGCAAAGAACACATTACATAGGCTGTTGATAACCTGGAAACTTCCCTCTGACTTTTCTGCTAGTCTCATTGTTGCAAAACAACCTCTAATGTCATGTCATTGTATGATTCCTTTGATTGTGGCCGTACACGCTTGCTACCTTATGCCTTCAACTTCCAGACTGCATTCATGATACAGTCAACTTGTTGTATGAGAACATGTGAAAACTGGAATTGTGATATTGTGAAATATACATCATCAATTTTTACTTAGTCATTGGTGTCATTTCAGAGTCCCTAAGGGATATATAATGGATATTTTAAAAATCTGCTATCTATATTACTACCTGACAGCTGAACCAGGCCCAATTCTTCTCAGTATCAAGGAGTAAAATTTTAAGTTGTGACTTGGTTGAGTTATATTTTCATCTCGGAGTTCAAGTTAAAGACAGTAAAGTTTTGCTAATTGCTAATGATCACTGTTACATAATCTCTGAGGAGAAATTGAAGTTGCATGTTTTGCCATAAGGTATTCACCAGTATTGAATGGGTTATCATTTTCATCAATAAAAAACTGCAAAACAACAGGACAAACTCCATGGTTAAAAGGTGAATAAACTACCAGTCAAAAGTTCTTTTTTGATTTTTATTTCTGACTATACTGTAAAACAATGCAGAAGGCATCCAAAATATGCAATGATCTCCCTGGAACAGTTGATATTGAGATGTGTCTGCTGCTCTGTAAAGCCTTCATAATCTGAGGTACTGTTAATTGGTGATTTCTCTAAATGAACTTCTCCTCTGCAGCAGCGGTAAGCCTTGGTCTTGCTTTCCTGGGACGGTCTTCATGAAAGCCAGTTTCATCTTAGTGTTTGATTGGTTTTGCAAATGCACATGACAATACTGTTCTTGCAAGACCTGTTGCAGAACAGCTGACCTTTGTGTTATAAATGACAATTGTTGCTGTTACGTAATAATCTCATATGGGTTATTTCACAATTTTTTAATCTGCAGTATTGTTCTAGAATGTAGAAAATTAAGCCCAAACTTGTGTCCAAATATTTGACTAGTGTGTCCAAACTTTTGACTGGTATCCCTTGGTTCGACCATTCTCCTGTCAGAAATGTATCATCCTAGTTATGGAGTTAAACACCAGATTTTTTACATGTCCCTTTAGGAGCTCTGAAAGTAACAGTGAATTTAAAAGAAAAGACATTTTTTTTCAGGTAACTAATTGTTAAAATGCTATAACTTTACTTCTGGTTGAAGTACACATGCAAAAGCCCAGGATATCAAAGATATTTCATTACATTAACTGCAATGTTTGCAGTTTTTTCAACTCATTGAACTTGTTAGGATTTTGTCCAGCAAAAGCTATACTATCAGTTTTCTGATAAGAAAATTACCATGTCAGCTAATGTCAGCAAAGTGAAGACTTTATGTTACTAAGTCAACAGCATTGATTAGTGCTATTCATTTTTTTTTTTTTTTTTTTTTTTTTGAAGCACTCAGTTCTTTACAAATGCTAAGTGTTGTGACAGCAGACATTAGTGGGTAGAACCAAAACAAAAATCCCTGCTGTTTCAGGTCAAGATGTGTCTTTCTAACTTTTAAGAAAGAGAGAGGGTCGAGCCTCCTGTGGTCTTTCATTCTTTCTATTGTATCACTCAAATGAAAGTCACACACAGTTCAGGGTTTGATTCTCTTGCAAATGTATGCATGAGAATGAGACAACTGAATGCATTTAAGTTATGCAAAATAAGCTCAAGGTGAAACCAACATGATAATATAACACCAAAGGAGAAATAATTATCAGCATTAATATGGTGAACACTAAACCAGAGAAATACATTTGCCTACTTAAGGAGGGGAATAAAAGGAGGGGCTCAATTGGTTTCAGTTACAAGAAAAACATTTCACAATTTCTACATAGAGTGTTTGAAAAGGTGATAATGCAGTAAACAAAATCTAAAGAAATATCACATACCACACAGCATGGTGGTGCAGTCTACTAACGAGTGGATCCATGCAGTCCCAGAGTAATCCCGTGCAAAATGCGTTTGAAATTCGACAAAAAATATAGAGATGCATCTAAAAAAGAGAAAAAGTGCAATTACATGTCTAATACAAACAATTAAAACCAAAGCATGTGATCCTTTCTGATTACTGCTCTATTCCCCATGAAACATCACATTTAGTAATTACTGAGAATTACTTTCTGTCAAATGAGAGGAGACACAGGATCCTACAATTACTGCTGCTTAGCTGGACAGTACGAAGTTGAGCTTTTGAGTCCTAGGGGGGCTTTTGAATTGGAGAGCTGGGAAACGGGCTAATGAGGCACAAGCCTCAACACAGCCTGTCTGCACCTGCACAAACACGGTGAAAGCACCAGGCAGGAGACCAGGGTCAAATCACTCAGAGTGAATATAACAGCCAGTGACTCTCACATAGTCGGTCACTGGCCAAAGAACATACATGCAAAGCTAGCCAGGGGCGATGGTAGGAAGGAACATCTTTCATTCTACTGTTCAGACTGGATAGAGCCAGCCAGATAAGGGACAAGTGTTTCTTCAGGTTTTAACACCGCACCCATCTATTTGTACATGCAAAGCTGGTTAAAAGAAGAAAATGGGGAAAACTGTCAGATTCCACTAATCGTTTGATCCAGAAGAGGCTATAGAGGCTGTTTATTACCACATATCTTTGGTCTGTAAAGGGTGAGAGGCCATGCCAGTTCTTGTTATCCTTTATTTATTTATTTAAATAATTGTTCCGACACTTTAGGGGAACAGTTCCTGTTTCTTCAGTTTCTGAGAAAGATGATGAAACTAGTCTGCTGTGCTCTACAGTGTAATAACCTGTCATCTTTCAAACACACCTTTCTTAACCAGTGAAACTGGTATGTCATAGGCAATGTGAAAAACCTCAGAGAACAACAAGTCCCTGGCCACAGTCCATTGGCCATCGGGTACTTTAACAATTGTAGGAACGTAGTATCATTATAACATTGTATCACTATAACAGGTTAACAGTTTCACTGATAGGAGATATGGCACCACTTTAACTCTACATTTCTCAGTATAGGGCACCAAACACATGGTTCTACACAATATCTGACGTTACACATCGAAACACAAACAGCTAAGATTACACTTTAATCCTAGGTAAATTACTGTAAATTATAGTGGAAAGTAAACTATTACTTATAAACCCAGTACGTCCCCTATGGTCCCTTGTTTTTTACCCCCATCGCAAATGTAACCTGAACCAGCCACAGCAGAAACTCTATGTACCTGTTGTGCTCAGTTTATTTTTTAAGAATTCTCACTGTGGAATGAATTAAATATAGAATGCATGGTGTCAGCAGTGCCTGCGTCTTAATGAGCACAACATCATTACACTTAAAATCATTAATTTAATGTGTTTGTCATTGCATTCAGATTTAAATTAATATTGCAAAAGTATTTACAGGCAACCCTGTGGTGGTGTAAAAAATTGGCACAATAACCCAACAGCAAGTCATAGTAATGTGATCCAAACAGGTTTTTACCTTGTTACAGCACGAGTGCAGACAGTGACCATGAAACAGCCGGCTACGATCATCCAGCCCCAGCCACCATCTGGCGGCAGCACTCCTGCTGTTTTCTTTCTCTTCTTTTCCTGAGCCATGGATGCTGCACCCACCTTCACTTCTTGCTCCTTAGCAGCAAGTGCAAACCACATTCATTCATAAACACACACACAATACACACACAAAAAGGTTTCACAACCTGAGCACACTCAGTCACTCATGGAGCTGCTTCTAAAGTTGCGGGAAACATGGAACCACTGGGCTGAGCAGAGGATGTCACTACCAGATGAACGCTTGGAAATAAGTGACGAGGTGAGCTGCAATGATTAACAGACAGCATGTCATGTCTAGCCTACAGGCTTGGGACATCCTAGAAAACTGGGTGTAGAGGAGCGTCCTGAGCGTACTGTTTCTTTTCAGCACGTGGCACGAACTAATGATTCACAGCTGGCCTGAGAAAGGTGAAATGTTTTCTCGTGACGTGTGTTTATGAACACAGGGGGCCGTGCTAACTCAGGAGTCGCCATATTAACTCAGAAACCGGCTGTCTGCCCCAGCAACCCTCCTAACCCTGTTGAAAGGCTAGTGCGTGTTTAGACATGCTTTTCCTGGAACTACTCATTCAGTTGCTCTCAGTTACCCATTACCCACCTCCACCACAAATAGTCTCTAGATAGTGCATGGATTATCAATTCTAATGATTTGGTCACACAAGGCAGTATTTAGCTACAGCGGATTTTAGCAAAAAATTACTTATTCTCACACTATTGTCAAATTTATTGTCTACTGTTCTATATACTCTTCTACTTGTTCTATAAAATGTTTTTTAGCAGACTGCTTCTACAAACATTTGTCAAAGAATGGGTCGCTCTCTCAGAAGCTCAGTGAATTCCAGCATGGTACCGTGATAAGATGCCATGTGCGTTAAGTCCAGATGTGAAATTTCCTTGCTACTAAATATTCCACTGTCAACTGTTAGTGGTGTTATAACAAAAGTGGAAGCGATTGGGAACGTCAGCAACTCAGCCACAAAGTGGTAGGCCACGTAAAATCACAAAGCGGGGTCAGCGGATACTGGGGTCAGCATAGTGCACAGAGGTGGCCAACTTTCTACAGAGTCAATAGCTACAGACCTCCACACTTCATGTGCCTTTCACGAACAGTGCATAGAGAGCTTAATGGAATGGGTTTCCATGGCGCGAGCAGCTGCATTCAAGCCTTACATCACCAATTTCAATGCAAAGCATCGGATGCAGTGGTTTAAAGCATGTTGCCACTGCACATGGACTCTAGAGCACTTCTGACATGTTCTCTGGAGTGACAAATCATGTTTCTATGTTTGGCAATCCGATGGACGAGACTGGGTTTGACGGTTGCCAGGAGAACGCTACTTGTCTGACTGCATTGTGCCAAGTGTAAAGTTTGGTGGAGGGGGGATTATGATGTGGGGTTGCTTTTCAACCTTAGTTCCAGTGAAAGGAACTCTTAATGCTTCAGCATAAGAAGACATTTTGGACAATTTCATGCTCCCAACTTTGTAGGAACAGTTTGGGGATGGCGCTTTCCTGTCCAACATGAATGCCCACCAGTGCACAAATCAAGGTCCATAAAGTCATGGATGAGAAAATTTGGTGTGGAGTCCTGACCTCAACCCGACAGAACACCTTTGGGATGAATTAGAGCCAGGTCTTCTCGTCCAACATCAGTGTCTGACCTCACAAATGCGCTTCTGGAAGAATAGCCAAAAATTCCCTTAACAGACTTCTAAACCTTGTGGAAAGCCTTCACAGAAGAGTGAAAGAATTGGATGTTACTCAAGTTTGTATGCATGTGAAGACAGGCAAGCGAATACTACCAATTTAGTGTATATGAGCCATAATATAAAGTCCGTCTGCCTAACATTGTGTACGTCTGCTTGTGTCAGCAAAACAGGTCTGACCTGTCGGGGCATGGACTCAAGACCTCTGAAGGTATGCTATGGTATATACATAGGAAGCATGTCCTTAAAGTTGCGAGGTGGGGCATCCACAGATCAGAGTTGTTTGCTCAGTACACAATGTAAAAAAGTTCTGAGAAATCAGTTTCAGGTTGCAGTTTCAGGGTGCATTATCCTGTTGAAAGATGCCAGAGTCCTTGGGGAATAGCCCAACTTTGACCATAAAGGAGTATATTTGCTCAGGAACAATGTTTAGGTAGGTTACAAGTGTCAACAGAACCAAGCAGAAAATTTAGTTTTTACAGCAGAAAATTGCCCACATCATCACATGCCTGGCCCTCCATATGAGGTAAAACAAACGATGATTTATTAAAGGAGATGACCTTTTTGCATTGCATCATGGTCCATGCTTTCACCGGTGGACAGGGTCAACATAACAGGTCTTGTGGCATTGCAGCCGAGACAGTAAGCTGCAAAGCTCTGTGTTCTGAAAGCGGTCTACCATAGTTAGCACTATATTTATTTTTTTATCAATTCCTACCCGTGCTGAAAGGCTGATACACATTTAGACATGCTTTTCCTGAAACAATACTGTCAGTAGCTCTCAGCTCCCATTTATTTCTTACCCACTTCCTCCTCAACCCCAACACCAATATCCCCTAGATATCGCATGGACAATCAATTTCAATGATTTGTACACAAAAGATTTGAAGACAACAGAAGTCAGCAGAAAATAACTTACTCTCTCACTCAAACTGTCAAGCTAATTGTTCTTTACACACAACTTTGACAAAATGAAATATCTATTTTTATTTAGGACCAGGTTGCCATTCTTGTGTTCCTATTTTGTAAAAGTGAGATTTGCTAAATAGTTTTGTTCAACTGAACATAAACCACACACTCACACAGATATGTATATATATAATTAATTATTTTATAAGTATTTATATTAAAAATTAATTTGTGTATATATTTCTGTATATACCTGATTTATTTAAATTTTGAGACAGGTCACATGCGGAGCAGGGTAATGGGGTGGTCAGATTTTTGATGGTCAGCACTTCACCACTATCCACTTAATAGGGGCCTGTTTTTTTGCTAGCAGTGAAATGAACAAACACACTGAATAAAGTTTTGCACATCCTGTACTTTTAGGTAATGAATCTATACAGGAGGCTTTTCAGAAAATTAGACTAGGTTACTGATAAAAATGTAATAAGTCTATCTACCTGCTTATATATATGTATTTATATATTAACACCAAGTTTCTATTTTGTCTCTTTTTTTAAAATCTCTTAATTGTGTACAATATACAGTATACATTAAATTTTTATATTTTGTATCAGGTCATGGGCAGAGTAGAATAATAGTGTGCAGTTCCAATGTACACACATAGTATAGTATAGTATAGTATAGTATAGCAGGTTTTTGATGGTCAGCACTTCTACTTAATAGGGGTCTGCTTTTTGCTAGACGTTAGGAGTGAAATTAACAAACACACTGAATAAAGTTTTTTAATCAATGAATCTACACTATAGTCTTTCCAGAAAATTTGACTAGATAGTTGTAAAAAAAAAAAGAGAGAGAGAGAGAGAGAGAGAGACTTATTGTAGTTTGGAGTTTATATAGAAATAGACTGAGAGATAAACTGGTACATATATACATTTATTACACCTTTTTAAAAATAACATTTGTGTTGTTTAGGTTTGGTAAGATTTGACTACAGTGAAACCTACTGGAAAGAGAGGTGATGATGGTGCTTACCATTCCAGCAGACAGACAGCAGCTTTGTGCAGTTAAACACTGCGCTGATTCCTCATCGGCCTCAACCAAGTAAACACAAACTCATAAACAAGTTAAACACTGCGTAACTTTGATGTTTTCCCCATCATTGTATCGCGCTGGTAAGCTGTCCCCCGGAGCCCGAGTCTGCAGCGGCGGGTAGACATGCTGCTCTGTGCCGGCACTGACTCCTCCGAGCACGCTGTGGGACGCATGTGAACTTACGGTACTCAGGCTCGCGCGTTCCCAGGGCTACTTCCCAACCTACATACTCACACACTTGTATAGGCTACTCAGTAGTGTGTGTCATGCGCTAACATGCCCCACCACCCCACCCCCTACTTAATCGCTTTTAAAAAGTATATATGATCAAATATCATATCACAGTTATAAGGATGGGGCCGAGTCACGTGACAGCCATAAAGCCCATTAATCAAAAATCGGTTTATGATATTGATTTGCCGGCCCATTTATTTTGTTACATGGTAATAATATTTTTAAACTAAAAATATGTAAATCACCGTGTTCACATCTTAAGATATGAACTATGAGATGAAAAAAATGACAACGGATTTGATCATAAACTAAACAATAAAAACGATTAAATAAACACTGATTAAAAAAAAAAAGAGAAAAGCATACATATTTAGTCAAATGTGACAACGGAATGGCAATTAGTTTAACCTGCATGTCTTTGGACTGTGGGAGGAAACCCACCAAGTACGGGGAGAACAGGCAAACTCCACGCACACAGATTTGAGGTGGGAATCGAACCCGTGACCCTGGAGGTGCAAGACGCCAGTGCTAACCACTACGTCACCGTAATCTAATTGTCAATTATAATAAAGACGGAAATTCATACTGTAATGTAATTTTTGATAGCGATTACGTTGGGAGACGGGGACTTGTAGCGCATAACAGTGTGTTCTGAGTGAGTGACACCCAAAGTGGTGACTTTTTATCAGCGTACTGTTTTGCATGCTAGTATACAACTTTGGATACAGTTCCTCTGTCTAATACATATTTCACTGTGTACACTTATAACGAGATGAGATGTAGAGCAAATATAAAGCTATGAGAAGAAGCATGTAAGGAGTAAACACTTTATTCATTTTTATACTGTGGAACTATTTCGCTTCGCACACACACACACACACACACACACACACACACACGTAGTGTACACATGCACACGGAGGCATTAAAGGAGTCCATGAACCTCTTACCCATTTACCACATTTAATAATTATTCACAAGGTTTGTTGACAACAGGGTTTTACAATTATTCACAAGGTTTGTTGACAACAGAGAACTAAGGGGGGGGGGGTCAAAGGAGCTTTGAGAAAAAGCTCATGAATTCTCAGAGCAGTTTGGAATGAGCTGTTCATTCCACATCGGGCATAAATAAGTCCTGGCCCCGTCATGAACATGTAAACACAGTTCACACACACACACACACACACACACACTGCCAGGTCAGAGTGACAACACTGAAGAGGAGGATTATACACATGGTAATATACTGCCTTTTAACAGACAAAGTATGTGCCACACAGCTGAGACCAAACACATTCTGGTACGCCATCAATGCATGTTGAACTCATCACTGCTAAACGGAACGAGATGACCGTCTGTTATAAAAGGAAAGCCCATATTCTGAACGGATTTTATTACCATATCATAGCAATGCTTTAAAGGTTTGAGATGATGATGCATTGGGTATGACTATACCTAGTGTGAAGATAAAAGACAAACAAAAGTAAAAGAACATGCTTGAAGATATGCTAAGCTCTATTATACATGCATTGAGCAAACAAATCAAGCAAATATTCAACATTAATGGGAAGGACTGTAGTGCCTCAACTTCTCACACTGCTTTGTATTCATGATTCTGCCTTGTGTAGGTTCAGTTTGCAGTGACTCAAAGCTTAAAACAGTGTGTACTAACATATGGATTCAATTTCCTGAATAAAAAAACAAAACAAAAAAAAAACATGATGAACAGACCAACATTTTACGATGACATCTAGATGAAGAAGGACAATGTACAGATAAAAGTCTGGTCTCCATTAGTAAAAAGGCACCCCGTAACACTTTAAAGAATCAACAAAGTGTTGTGGTGGACTCCCATCGTGCATACACAGATACTCAGAAGTCAAAATGGCGACCAACAGCATAAGGCAATTTTGAGGACTAAGAGGTAATGGGAGAATGAAGTAGAAAAATGTATAAAAGAACATGAACTCCAGCATCATATATAGGTTGGAGATTCTATGCAATAAAAGGGAATGCTTGCTTCCCATTGGCATTGCAATGTCTGCAAAAGCTTAATAGCCTATGTGTCTTCACCTATAAATGAATTTCCGAATATTAATCAATTTAAATGGAGATATAACATGTATATGTGGCTGGTGACAGCTAGTGATTGAACACTAGACATTTGAGGTGACAGGAAAATATTAGTAGTGTTTGCCTTCATTTACCATGATTAGCTTAACACTCTATATCTGCCTTAAATACTGCATACCTTTGTCACATTATTTGCAAAGGCAGATACACATACACAATCTAGGGGTTAATAAGGGCAAACCATTTACATAGAAGTAGAGCGTTTGTGAATTCATTACAGAGACTGGATTTTCAAGATGGTCTACATTTTTAGCCTTGTTTCAACCCAATAGCTGCCCAGCCCTCTTTCAACCCAACAACCTCAACTTCGAGTTCTCTGCCAAATGATAAAGAACCCCCTTCTTCATACTGGCACTTTCTCATAGGAACATAGGATTCTGTCGGCATTCAGACTAACAGAGTACTACTCTTACTGCTGGATAGAGCTTTGGAGAAGGTTATTTAAAGGTGCATGTTCACGATAAAGGTACATTATGCTGGGATTCCTTAAAAGAAACGCACAGAGTGTCGATGATAAATGTACAGAGAGCTCGATAAAGGCATTTGTTGGAAAAGTGTAGGGGGGGGGCAGGAGATATGTTTAGAGGCTCAAGTTTCAAGTGAAAATATGATACCATCAGATAATGGCACAAACATGACTAACAGTAAAATGATACAATCTGCAAAAAAAAAAAAATGATTTAAATAAAAACTAATTTAAAAACCCACTAAAAAACATCTATTACAGTGTAATTACACCTCAAGGCTAAATAGAATTATGGTCATTGTGAATGGAGTAGTCATTCAGTGAACAATTCATCATTCAGAGTATTAGATAAAAGTAGAGCATATTGTTACTGGTGAACAAAGCAGCGCTCAGCTAATCTAACAAATCAAAAAGCTGATGTTTAATAAACATGAAAAATCTTGGTCCCAAAATTTATAGCTTCTAAATATTCAGGTGGAGGAATCTTTAAAATGCCACAAGCTGATATAATTGATTTGATTTGGATAACACTGCTAAGTCCCGCGCCCCTGAATACAGGATAAAGCAGTATAGAAGATGAGTGAGTGAGTGAACACTGCTAAGTTGTCCTATGGATCTTCTAAACTGATTTAAAACTGTATAATTCTTTTAACATAAATAAGAAAGTCCAATAAGTACTAAGTTTAAATCTCGTGCCCTGCTGATCAGGCCTAAATCTCCTGTTTACACTAATGCTGGACCACAGTGTTTAGTTTACGGAGGTTTGCATAGTAATGCTTACATCTTAATCATGGAATTATCAGCTTTGCTGTATATTGCATATTACTAACTGCTAATCATGTTGGGTCAAATGTTCTTTTGTTTTCTGTAACATCAAACTGGATGCAACTCCAGTGTGGACAATATGAAGGGAAAAGCGAGGCACCTGCCCAGATCATGTATGACTTCTTGTTACTATGGCCGTCAGTGAATGCCTATGACAATAAAGTGATGGCCATGTATTATATAAACTACCATTAAGGGTTAATGGTAAAATCTAATTTTTTGGACCTTTAAAACCAGAAATGTCAGCAAAATCTCACTGAAAATTTTTGGTAAGATAAAGAAGACTATAATACAATGGAACCATGACTTAGGAAAATATTTAAAAGAGATTTCTTTTAGATTAATTTAAATGTATTGCTTCTAAGTCATGTTCTACGCCAAATAGTTAAAACATATAACACAACAAGGATTCTGTAGAAATGCTCAGCATCAGTCTAAAAATCATCAGATTTTGGCTTATGGGGCATTGTCTACTGACATAACCATATTCACTTTATCTTACAGCAGACTGTACCGTTCTTATTAGTGGCAAACACACAGTACCCTCCAAACCTGAAATCGGTATCTAGATTAAGCTTTCAAACAAGGAAGTATACAGGCATCATCTCAGACAGCTGACTTGGCTTGTCCTGGTTAGAAGAGGAGGCTTTCTTAGACATCTTACAGCAGCTTCTGGTTTGAAAGTTCAGGAGTTCTTCAATGCCTCAAAGGTCATCTGTCATTTTCAGTAGCTCGAGGAAGGCACCAACAGCCCCAAAATAACCCTGGATACATGGGAAATAATCTATGTCAGCAACCTTTCTGAAACATGCTCTGCACCTTTCCATTATGTACAAAACAGTCAGTTAAAGTAAGTAAACTTGAAAAAGTTAAATATTCCTTTCTTAATATGGGTCACATTAACTAACATTAAAGACTTACTTCATGTTCCAAAAACAGGGCTTTCAACTGTCCTTTTGACCAAAAGTCCATGGCGTAAGCTAGCAGCTTCGTGGAAACCGTGTTGATTCGCAGGAAATTCCCAACAAATACAACTCTTTCGATTTTCTAAATAAAAATAATAAAAAATATATTTTAAAAAAGTAGTAGTTTATGCCTCAGGGTTAAGAAAACTACACATTCAAAGTCATGTCTACTCATTTAAAGCATAGATGTGACCCCAAACCATCTTATTTCAGGACCTTAGTCTGGTTTATAAAGCCAAGCCAAGCTTATCTGAACAGAGAGATCTAGGTTATTTGAAATAAGCTGCCTACAACAATGATCGGAAGGTGTTTGTGTTATTTGTTCAAAACCCATGGATGCTGTCTATCATCTCCATGTCTCTAGTGTCATCTCTTGTGATTTCTTTAGGACACGAGATTTCAGTTCCATAGTTTGTATACATTCTTTAAGCTACAGCCTGGACAATGACACTGAAAATGGTTACCAACTTGTTAAAAGTTTAACAGCATTTATTGATTTCTAACAGAACAAGTTGTTTCCCAAGAACCAAGTAAAAAGTGCCAGGGAAACTTTCAGCCTCACAACGCCCCCTGTCGGGTCCTCCTGGAAATACCTGGATATTTAACAAAACTCCTTCTGATAAAGTAACCTTATTACATAAGATAATATAAACACCTATGACTTAGCAAAAAAAAAAAAGTCAGTCTCTGTAATGCAGTGTTGGAGAACACAAGGGAAGGGGAAAAAACAATAAAAAAAAAACACTGCATGCAACCTGTGATAAATGAGACTGAGTCTTTATTGTCCTACCAGTTAGGATTTATAATACTTCCATTTCAGATCTCTTCCATTACACCCCACCACTAGTCTCACATTTCTTTTAGACAAATGTTACAATGTTAGACAAATGTCTTAGAGCTACACTACTTTCATTTTATAATGACCAAACATATAAAAACAAACAAGGACAATAGCACGATGGGAGTGTGTTGTTCTGTGTGCTTTGATAGCCCTGTACAATGCTGCTTGATCTCCATGCCACAAGGCAACACTGTAAAGAAGCTGAAAGCACACAGTATCAGTTTCCCACAGGCTTAACAGGCTTCCTTCTGCGTGTGTATGGCTGAAATCCTCAAGTGTTTTATAGGCAGTTCATATTAATAAAGAGAATTTGATCTGAGCAGATGGATAGATGTCAAATTATAAAAACATTTCAGTGCTTTCTTTCATTCTTACTGCAGAATGAATTATATAATTCATAGCTGTTACATTACACAAAGCAATAGTCAAACCTCATTCACAGCACACATGCGGGCAATGGACCCAATGTTGTTTGTTATGGTGACAAGAGTAGCTCTGGCCAAGTCTTCTTTGCTGATGCTGTCACGTCTCTCCTTGCTCATCATGTGACCAAAGCTAAAAGACAAAAGTAAAGCAATTCCATAAAGATGATCCATGGTTTCTATAAAGACAAAGCATTATATTGCTGTGAAGACTTATTGAATGGATAAAAAAAATTAATCATTTGGCACCTGGAGGCTACAGCAGACCCTTGAAGACCAAAGCGCTCGTAATCACCACCGTAAATGTCCTTTACCAGCTTGTCGACGTTTGTACTATCCCCTTTTGCTGCCATTTCTAACGCCTCCTCGAACGTCTCACAGCCGGTCAGCAGGCAGCACAAGCCGAGGAACGTACCCCCTCCCAAGCTGAGAATGACACAGATTATCTATTACTGCCACAGTGCAGAAAGGACATTACATTATTTTACACCCACATATCCCAAAGCACAGTTCAATCTCTTTCGTCTACCAAAAGATGCTGGCGGGATGGCAAATCATAAGTTTAACTTAATCTTCTTATTCTAATACATTATCATTTCTATAGTAACAGCTAATTCAGGGGACTTGGCTGATGTTAACAAGACAAATCAAAAATGTTTTGCTATTTAAACAAGTCTGGGGATATGATGAAGCATTATGTAAGGACACATTAATTCAACATAAATAATTATTTAACTTTGTAAGTTTTTTAGCCATAGGAGTGTCTTCAGAACAGAGGCTTCTCAATAAAACACGATGACTGATTTTTGTCTTATTCATTTCAGGACAAGAAAAAAGATCCATGTCTGTCTATATGTCTGTCCAGACGATTTTGTCACAGCATCGGACAAAACTGACTAAACAGAATTTAATAAAACTTTGCCGATCCTTCATGATTTGCCTGAAGTTAAATCCGTGGCATAAATGAAATAAAAATGTTGAGTACAAGGAATGATGTGAGCAGTTATGGCCACCATATGTCACAGCATCTAGCACTTTTTTTTTTTACTAATACAGTGCTTTTTCCCCTCGAGGTGGGTGTGGCTATATGCATCACTCAACAGAACCAAACAATGCAATAGTTTCCTGTGTGTACAGTGGAACCTTGGATTACGAGCATAATTCGCTCCAGACGCAGGCTCGTATTTCAAAACACTCATAAACCAAATCGAATTTTCCCATAAGAAATGAGGGAAACTCAAATTATTTGTTCCACAGCCCAAAAAAATTAACACATAAAAATAATTAACACAAAATATAAAGTAAAAATAAAACAAATTTACCTGCACTTTACCTTTTAAAAAAGTAAAAATAAATCCTGACAGATAAGTGCTTCTGTTTGTGCACGCAGGCGCTGTGTGTCTGTGTGTAAAGCCAAGGTAAGGAGCCGCTCCCCTCTCTCCCTTCTCGTCTTACTAGTTACCCTTCCTCCACTCTTTTCACACAAAAAGTGTATGTTTGTGCGTGCGTGCGTGTGAATCTAAAGTAAGCTGAGAGGAGGAATCAGCCCCTCCCGTCTCCCCCTTCTCATCTTACACAGTAAACCTTTCTCCTCTCTTATTTGAATTTCACACAAACACACACACACACATAACGGAAAGACTTTTGTCGGAAAAATTAGCAAGGAACATCGCTAATGACACTCGCATGAGTGCATACTAACGGAATCACTGCTGCAAAGTAAAACAAACGAACATGCACTTTACCTTTGAAAAGAATCGCTACAGAGCAGTGTTTCTGTGTAGAGCAGAGAGTATGCGTGTGTGAAGCCGTGAAGGGGTTGGAGGCGGGGTGTAAGGGCGAGAGTGTGTGTGTGAAGGGGCACAGTGTCAAATTACGCGCGCGCACACATAACAGGCTGAAAGAGAGAGGGAGAAACTGGATTTTTAACCTCTCTAATGAGACATTCTTTTGCTTTACACGCGCGCACGCGTGTGTTATAAGCAACAGTACACGTACGCTTACAAACACAAAATAAAATATGTTTTACACGCACACACGTAGTCAGTGTTATAGTAAACAGTACATGGGCGCACGGATGTTGATTATACCAGTGAGAGACTAAGACCCAGCAGGGGAGACGATTACCCACATAACGATACGCAACTCAAGAGAGAAAAAACATTGGCTCAGTTGTGATCATGTGACGCTCGGCATCAAAACAAGTAGCGCATGCGTAATACATGACACTCGGTACTCGTAAACCAAGACTTGCTCGTTTTTCAAGTCAAAATTTATTAAAAATCGTTGCTCGTCTTGCGGAACACTTGCAAACCGTGTTACTCGCAATCCGAGGTTCCACTGTGTATATACCTGTATAAAGATTTTAAGGTCAGTGTGGCGATACAATACATACAATTGGCACACAAATAATCATGAATCATCACTAAATTTTCCTCCCATTTCTAACATTTCTGTGACAAGGTGGCTAAGAGTTCGCTGCCGTGTGTTCTCCTGAACATTCAGTGAGTAGAACTTGCATAAGAGATGCATGTGTCTGTGGGAACTGTACACACAATCATTCACAAACACCACTTGCACGTTACAGGACCTTGGCTAGTAGTTATTACCATAACCACTGTATAGACCTGATGATCCTCCAAGTGATTTCCACATGCTTGGGCCATTAAAGGAGTTCCTGGGGTCAGAATTTCAAACCAGAAGTGAATAAGCGCTCCGGCGTGCTGAGAAAGCTTTCTAACTTGATGGTATCCAAGCACTAGTGAAAAGCTGGGATAAGTATATTAGTGTAGCACGAGTACCCTTGTGTATGAGTGCATGTGTGTACACATATATGTATTTTAGGTACACCTTGGACTCACGTTTGCATTCAGAACCGCTTTAATTCTGCATGGCATAGATTCAGTATCCAGTACCCCAGCACCAGCCTGAGCCATCGATACAAGGCAGGATGAATCAAAGCTTTCATGCCAAATTTTGGCCCTGTAATTTGAATGTCGCAGCAGAGATCAGGACTCATCAGACCAGAAAACTGAAGCCTCAGTTGTGTGAAAATCCCTCTTTCCCAGAAATACACACACCAGCTCGCCTGGTACTAACAACCATGCCACATTCAAAGTCACTTAAATCACCTTTCTTGTTCATTCTGATACTCGGTCTTGAACTTCAGCAGACTGCCTAAACAACGTCTACATGCCTAAATGCAATGATCGAACTCTTTGAAATGAATGCTGATTAGATATTTGTGTTAATAAGAAGTTGAACAGGTACCCTTATAAACACACACACACACACACATAAACAAGCCAGGTACAGTAACTTCTCTGCGGCAAAGTTCAATTTTAGTGTTACTTTCCTGGGATGGTCATCGTGGTGCTTGATGGGTTTTGCAAATGCACAAATTCTTGCAAGAACTGTTCCAGAACAGCTGACCTTTGGATCTTAAAATAACTGACTGGTGTAGCTGTTGGTACTTGATTATATAATTCCATATGTGTTATTTCATACTTTTGAAATCTCCAGTGTTCTAGAATGTAGAAAAATAAACCATGTCTTGCCAACCTTCACCAAGGTAAATTTGTTGTCAATGTGTCAGGGTCATTTACCTGGTGCCTGTGACGCGCTTGTAATTGTCTTTGGAGTAAACTGCCAGGATGCTGACCCCTGAGCCAATGTTTACCAGCAACATGGGAAAGGGATTGTCAAGGCAACATGGCATCTTGACACAGTTTTCGGGATCAGATGGGTTTTGGAAAAAGTAGCACTCTGGGTGGCCGTTGAAACCGACCGAATCAACGTAGAGCAGGCCCTGGATCAGACAGTCCAGCTCATCCAGCTTCTGCAGCTCCAGATTTGCCACCTAGAAATAAACACAGACAATGAGAGATAACGATAATTGAAAGTCTTCTCCAAAATGTACTATAATTATATGGCTCATTAACTGTGGTATAGGTCTCATTTTGTGGGGTATTCCAAAAAGTCATATGAGCAGTACCAATGCTCTTAGAAATGCTTCCCATGTCCCAGAGGAAATATGCAAACTTGTGAGGACCGACTTTGTAGGCTTGGCTAATTTGGTAAGTGTATGAAAAACAGTGTAGATTATTTTCATGTCAGGTTTAGCCACTTTAATAATTTTTGTAGCCAAGATATCACATACTGCATGTAGGAAGACATGACGTACTGGAATATCAACCCTATATGAAGCTTTTTTCCTTTCTGATATTTTTTTTTACTAACCATCCTGAAATCCTCCTCAAACTTGTAGGCTCCTCCTCCAGTAGCACACAAAGTGGTGTGCAAGCTAGAGAAGTTCTTATCACGACCCATCTGGATAAAGCTGTGCATGTCGTGTGTGGGAAAGCGGATGAAGTGAAGGTTGCCCTTGCGGCCACACATGATCAGATTCTTCAGCTCCAGGTGCACATCACGGATGCCCGCGTTGCCGTAGGCCACGTTAGAGGTTAGGTAGCGGCGGATGCTCTTCAGGCTCTCCACTTCCTCCTGCTCCTCTTCAGCTGTGATGTCTTTAGGCTCAAAGTAGACCAGCTTCACCAGAGTGCCTCCGATATCCATGCCAAACCATGGGAAGGCTAAAATACAGCGTTAGAACCATTAGAAGCAGACATTCGTCATATCTGGCATACACATATACCCTAGATAAGAGGTGAATATTTAAGTCCCCTTTATAGTGAAATGATAAATAGATTAAATAAATATTAGATTTGAACATTCAATTTTTAAAAGGTTAAGCTGGAATGTTGATACTAGTTTTGACCATCTACACAAACAATTCTTTTGGATAAAAAACAAAATTCAAACAAAAGCTTCTCATTAGGTAAGCACGCTTACATAGCAAAGGCATGACAACGAAATGATTAGAAGTGGTGTTTGAGAGAACAATTGTCCTCGGGCATCAGTACGCTGAGAAACAACATGGTAGAACATGTACACAGTAGAAATTAATTAAACAATAGGACTATGTTTCGGAGTGAGCATAAAGTCTTTCCCTGATTTTAAACATATATTACATAAAACGTATTTTAGGTAGAAACATATGAATTACTGCAAATTATACCTTAACACACCAAAAAATATTCTGTTATACATTAACTTCTATATGCACCCCATTTGAGGCCCAGAGAATGTCTAAGTGATATAATCAAGGAAGGACTTTATGCAGGAATGGGTTTATTGATCAAATGTGGTCATAATATAAATCAAGCTATGACTTTATTATTAGTGGAACAACATAAGCATGCATTGGAAAGAAATGGTTGTATTTAATTGTGACAGGGGTCACCCTGAACTTTCTTTGCTGGATTATATGCTATGCATTTTATACATTCTTTACGATGCATCTGCTATCTGTGGACCCTATCAACAAAGACTTATTGAGTTGATAAAGGAACTTTAACCCTATTTCAACAAAGGAAACGGCATGACTGGCAGGAGCACATGTAGGTGAAAGGTGTGTTTACCCCCTCCATGAGGCTCAGGGAGAGCAAAGTACTGGACAGGCCTAAGGAGCAATGTGAACATATGAAGGGCATGTACCAAAAAAATGTCAACCAATCCCCCACTCACTCTCACCCACACACACACACACACACACACACACACACACACTCTCCCACGAAGAAAGACAGAGGGATGGATATAACATTGTTACAAGGAAGGAGATATGATATGCCCTCCCTTCTGTAATAAAGCTACATTTCACGTGTCTTGTGTGATCAGTCTGGCTCTTTATTTCGATTATGTTCGCAAATCGCCCCACCCATTTTTATGGGCCTCGCTTCTGATTGGTTGAGAAGCCATGTCAGTCAGAGTGGTCGTGTTTTTGTCACATCTCCTGAATCTGTGGCGGCCAATCAAATTCGGATTCAGAACCATATACACGATTTCACAATACAATGCACTCAGGGCCATTTTAATCATATACCAAACACTACCGTCACTGTTTTTAGATTACAGAATGGTTTTTTTTTTCAGTGTTTTGTAATGACCATTACCTGTCAAGTGTACTTAACAATATAAATGTTATAACATAACATGCTCTGGATTCTTCAAGGACGCAGTGGAGATGGGTTCAGAAGCTAGAAATGGCTGAATAGATGAAAATGTGCATGATAGACTAATATATATATATTATTTTATTATAAACGTAAAATTTTAAATAAGAAAAAGTTTCCACATTTAATTTAGACGTGGAAATGTGTTTAGTGATTTACATTTTTTAAAAAGAATCGCTTTGTATTTACTGTTGGTCAGTTGTATGTCATGTCTTTCCTGGAGGAAGCGGCGGTAAAATGCGGGATTAAACCCTAAGGCGATGCGACTTACGCGGTCGGTGTTTCCTCCCCGAGTCAACGCGTCTCCGCAGCCTGCAGCGTTTAGCAGGAGAGCCGTTGTTATGCGCGACATCCTGATGCTGAAGAAGATGGTGGAAATTTTCGATCCCATTATGGCCACCGCTACAGTTCGAGTCACTATCCTCTCCTCCTCCTCCAGCGATACTGACACTAACGCCACCTCCGCCGCTCTTTTCAGCCTGCGCCGGGTGAAACCCGTTCAGCAGACCGTTGGTGTAGTGTGAAGGCGCCCCATTATGCTCGGGTGTTTTGCCGTTCTCCATGACTTCTCACACCTAATGGGAGAGCGAGACGCGAGTCTGTGAACGCTTCGACGAAACACAATGAAACCCTTAAACAGAACCGAGTAAAGGCTGTAGTAAGTCGGCGAGCTGTCACTGGTAAGACGAAAAACGCCTTTTCTCCCTCGTCTACGACGTGAATTCGAAGTCGCTGTCGGACATTTTTCCCTTCCTCACGCGCTGCGCTCGAGCACTGCAGCTTCCGAGTCAAACAGCCGGTCGGTGACGTCACGCGCCGAAGGAAACGTCACGATACGGAGGAAGGAATGAAGGAGGGGAGAGTGGTAGGAGGAGGGGAGAGGAGGGGTGAAGCGGGGCAATACGCGCTGGTCTCACCTCTGCCCTCATTTCACTCTGCTACTGTATTCCAGTTACTCAGATATGCCCAATTACTGTGCGCTCATATTATTTTTCATACGTCTATTTATTTGGCACGTTAACTGCCACACATCGATGCCAGACGTAAATAAACACCCATAGTTTTATTGCATGCACCACAATATGTTGAGTAAGGTTCAGCTATTAATACATTATATATATATTATATAAATTAGCAGTTCTTATTTAGCACCTAAGCACAGAGTTGAGAGAGTTCTATAACGGATCTTCGAACAGCATAATCAAAATAATGCTCACACGTTTTGATGCATGCATTTTCTCACTCAATTACTCACTCAATTACTATATCTATATCGCTTTATCCTAGGGGTAAACTGGGGGAGCTGGAGACTCAGGGCACACACAAATACACACACACTTACACACTATGCGCAATCCGGGAACACCAATGAGTCTAATCTGCATGTATTTGGACTGTGGGAGAAAACCCACCAAGCATGTGGAGAACATGCAAACTCCATGCACACAGACTCAATGCGGGAATCGAACCCAGACCCTGGAGGTGCAAGGCGACATTGCCGTCTACATATTCTAATTTTAAAAAGTGTTGGTCAAACAATGGCAATAATTGTATAAGTGAAGAAATAATAAGTGCTTCTCACATGGATTTGGCCTAGGTTTAAGTTGGCTGTTCCACACAAAATATTCTATTGTATTGAGCATGATATGGCTGCATGTTATGTGCACACTGCATTTAGTATTATATTGCAGTATATTTCATCTTTGCACTTCTTCCACCCTAGAATTTGTACTGGTTGGCATTCCACTTTCCTTTACCGTGCCCATAACTGTTGTGTGCACTGTCTGTAGATGTTTCCATTTTACTCTATGTAATTTTGTGCTGATAGTTTAAGTTGGTTATGTGTAGTTTCTCTGTTGTTTTATGTAGCACCACAGTCCCGGGGCAAAGTTGTTTAATATGACTGTGCTCTGTCCCTGCTGATGACACTAAAAAACACTAGACTTGAACTAATTTGCCACAAGCTTTCACATGCCATACCCCTCAAATGTAATAGTTATTATCCTTTATTATTAATTCATAATTACATTAACAATATCAGTAAAATAGTGAAATTCATTTCCTGTTAGATTTCACAAAGAACAATACTGTGTGTTCATTGTTTAATATCATTTTGTGAGGACAGTACAGTGGTGCAGTTGGTAGGGCTGCCGTTTCATAGTTCCAGTGTTGTATGCTTTATATCATTAAAACGTATGTTTGTTTTATTTGTATAGATTAGATTTGTATACTTGTGTTTTTTGTATACTTGTTTTGGTCGGTCCACTGGAACTTTAAATCCCTGTCAAATTATATTAAATTTGCTCATCTTAACTGCAAATCACCCCCACATTACAAGTGACAACAGATTTACACCCATACACTAAAAATACAAGATTTACATTAATTGGCATGCATAAAGCTCCTTAAGAGTAATGCAGCTCAGCTACTGCAATGCTTCACCTACCTTGGGCACACACTAACTCTCCCTTCTTTTATAAGGTGCCATTTTTTTGTCCTACTTGAAACACTATTTGTAAGCAAAAATGACATCATATTGTAATTTGCAATTGGGTTTAACACTGCATTAATTCTCGTGCACTGGCTATAGTTTTCTAAGAAAGCAATTAGGTAGGTTCTTTCTTTAATTAATTAATAGCCAAAACAACTGCCGGATATTTATTTTTTTGAAGAAAAATATAAAGAAGAAAAAATTTCGTAAATTTATTTTTAAATGTTTGACCCGTGCACAAATGAAATATCCAGGGATAGGGATTTTAAAAATATATTTTTTTCTCCAGAAAATGCTTTGGTACCATATCTAGTCCTCAAACTAATGGTTTAGAGGATGAAATTATTTATGTTGCAGCTGTAAAAAACAACAACAACAAAAAACAGAGAATTCAGAATGAATTATTGTGTGTGTGTGTGTGTGTGTGTGTGTGATGAAGTTTGTTTTTCTCGGGAAAACCAAATGGAATATTAGGTTAAATTAATACCATATTTTTTGTCAAATGTTTTAAATTTTGTCATGGAAAAAGGCTCAACTTAATACATGCTGCTGGAGGTATATATAATTCTGTATATCTTATTTTTAGTTAACCTTGCTCTTGGCCACAATAAAAATCCAGGGTTATTTCTGGAGTCTTGTATTAGGAGGGAGAGATATATACTGGTGTAGCAGCAGTAGAGGCTTTCTATAGATTTTATAGTTGGCTGTAAGTACACCAAAAATAAGCTTAGTGGCTTTCTGTTATACAATTCAACAAGAGAGACACTATTGAGAGAGAAGATTAAAGATATCTGTAGAAATTTACAGATTCTGTATATAAAATGAACAGTGCATCAAAAGGTCCTGTATAAAAAAAACCTTATCAGGAATATTGCACTTTAATTGGTGTATTGCACTTTTTATTTTTACATTATTCAACTTTTAGGACAAGATACACAAGCAACAGCGTAATTTTGTACATAGTAGAGTTCCATTAATAGCATACAAGTCATAGTACAATATACCACAGAAGAAATTATGAGTTGCATATGTAAGACCAAGGACATCAAAGAGTCGCCCTGTATTTTTCATTCTAATGCAAGTTTGACCTGAAAGACAAAGTCAGGTTTTTGGGTGAATTCAGGTGTGTTCAGTGACTTGTGAACTACTGCATGATGTAGTGCTGAAAGTAAATAAGGTCAGGGTGGCTGTGGGTTATAGTGTACACTGGTACAGTGGTGTGAGGGTTCAGGGTTGAAAGTTGTGTCCAGGTCTAGCTCTCTTGTGTTATTGGAGATCTTGAATATATTTTTCTCATAAACTTATTTGACCTCCTTCATGTGTCCAAATATAAACTATGAGTTACATAAGTGTTTAGTGAGTATAGTAATTTTAGTTAAAATGGCAAAATAATAGTAGTGTTTACATGTACTGTAAATAATTGACGGTAAGCCCACAGGCACAATTTCCCAACCTTTTATTTCACATACAACACAATAACAAGTAAAGAAATAAAGTAATGTTAAATGCTCTTTTTATTAAAAGAAAATCGACACCCTGCATAAAAAATGGACAACTGTCAACTGTCTCTCTCTCTCTCTCTCTCTCTCTCTCTCGGACTATCTGTGGTTTGCTATTTGCTTGGGTTAATTATTTTATTATTTTTGTCTGAGTCACCTGTAGTTCTGTGGGAATAAAAAAGAAAGTAAAACAAAACAAAAACTATTCAGAATTTTACAAAAATCCAGACATCATATCTAATCAATAAATATAACATTTTTTAAATTTATTTTTATGTCTTGTTAACAGAATTTTAAATCAATACACCACATTATATAT
>JAOVVA010000054.1:16896766-16911628 GCA_028565275.1 Leiocassis micropogon
TATACATATACACACACACACACCTATGCGCTTTGTGTGTGGATTTTGCATGTTCTCAACGTGCTTGGTGGGTTTTCTCCGGGTTCTCCTGTTTCCTCCCACAGTCCAAAGACTAGGCGAATGTTTTTGTGAATGTTGACTGGAAGTCCTACTATGGTTGTACAAAATTGGAATAAACACAATGGTCACCACTGGCCTCCACTGGCCCCAAGTTGGACTACAGAGCTACCAAGATGGATGGATATAGTATCACGAATCTACACAAAATTGTCATTATGACGAATGTCATTATAAAAATGGGTTTCTATTGCACATTTTTTCCTTCCATTGCTAAACATTCTTCATTTTTCTTTTTTTTTTTCAGTTGCTGAGTTTGTGTCTCTACTTCGCCCCCTAGTGGAATAGCAGAGACTAGCTTCTCCAAATATTTGAGAGCGTGGATGAAAATTCATTGGGTGTGTCTGGGTAGATTCTGTACCTGTTCCTATCAATGTAGGATACTTTCAGTGTTTCAGTATTTTTTTTTTTGACGTCTTTGCCTTGTGTAAACTCAACACTGGGTTTATTAAATTTTTTTTGTATTTGGCATTTGTTCAAGATTAAACCGCTCAATCTGACAACACTACTAATTCTTTCTTTATAATAAATTGCGTTCATGATATTCAATAAGACTTTTGGTTTACGTTATCACTGTTAATAAAAGTGATGAACCGCAACAACGCAGTTGTGGCCAGCCTGAGAAATAACGTCACGCGCCGTGTTAAAAGCGTCTCAGCGCGCGACTCTCTCTCTCTCTCTCTCTCTCTCTCTCTCTCTCCCACAGTGGTGGACACACACACACGCGTGCGCGCACTTCGGCACAGAGAAGAACACTTTCTGAGGATATCCGAGGAGAGGGCATGTGGTCTATCCAAACAAGTTGTATCAGGGTATATCGGATTGATGGATTGCATGAGTGGTTTCCTCTCCATCACCAATGAGAGGTCAAGGTCAGGACAACCTGTAGGAGCTTGTGATGTCCGACTGGAGCTCTGAGATGCTGGAGCTGCGCTTGATGAAGAGCCAGGCAGAACCAACAACCCCATCTACTTCGAGTTTTATGGGTAATAAGACCAGCTGTGCCGAGCAACTTCTGCGCTATGGGAATACTGAGAAAGTGCTGATCGGAGGAGTGCTGATGATGCTCACTGTTTCCACCGTGTGTGGGAATTTACTGCTGGTCCTGTCAGTGTGTTTAGTGAAGAAGCTGAAGCAGCCCTCTAATTACCTGATTGTGTCTTTGGCTGTGGCGGACCTGGCTGTGGCTGTGGCCGTCATGCCTTTCGTTAGCATCACTGACCTTATAGGAGGACACTGGATCTTTGGTCAGCTCTTCTGCAATGTCTTCATCGCCATGGATGTGATGTGCTGCACAGCGTCAATCCTCACTCTGTGTGTGATCAATATAGACAGGTCCATCTTTCTTACTTCTGCTTTTTTAAACTCTCTCAACTCTCAAGGCTGCTTTACCTTGTTTTTGTACCTTTAATATGTATCTTTTAATTCTTGGTATATCTATTATACCTGTAGCTCTTACAACTCAGAACATTTTAGCAATTTTTTGCTTTGCTGTTTTTTTTTTTTTTATAAACATATTTAGGAGACATGATTATGTAGTATAGAGTGATGTATCCTTTGTTCAGCACAACATAGGCAATATGATGAACTGAATTTTATAAAATTGTAATTAACTATACAAACAAATAAACAGGTCACAAATAAATAGCACAGATACACATGATAATGCCCTGTCACACCAAATTGACCTAAAAAACAAACAAACAGTTTTTATGGTTGTTTTCGGTTGTTTTGTGACCACAAAATAATAATAATCATATCCTCATTTTGAGAGTTCTATTCATTCACATATTCTGGTAGTGGTAAAATTTACACGTTGATGTTTGAATGTCACCGTTAACACACACTATTATATAAATGCTATAAATGCACACATTTTCTTGGTAAATTATACATATAATTTGTAGAAAAAGTAGTGTTATTTCTGAGAGTGTAGTGCAGTGGCTCTCAACCTTGGTCCTTGGAGCTAGAGAATCCCGGTCCCAAACATGTAAGCGTTTTCCGAGCTCTATCACACCAAATTCACTTCCGAAAATCCTGTTAATTAGCTGATTAATTGAATTAGGTTACAACACTAAAATTTGCAAGACAAGGGGTTCCCCAGGACCAGGGTTGAAAAGCACTGTGCCATATAAAATAATGGCACTGCCAGATTCTTTTGAACAGCAGGCCTCTGTATGAAAAATGGAACTCAAAAACATCAATGGAACTCAAAAACATCATACATATTCCTAGACACGAGTTTCATCAAAGGGACAAGGACACAAGTCTAGTGAAACTAATTTATAACTCACATATTCCCTTTCAGGCGATAAAGTGGCTTCGTGGTTATCACCACTAAGGTTTCGGGTTTGATTCCTGCCTCGGGGTCTGTGTGCATGGAGTTTGCATGATCTCCCAGTGCTTGGTGGGTTCCCCCCAGGTTTCCTCTCACAGTGCAAAGATATGCATATTAGGCTGATTGCGATGGCCATTGTGTGTGTGTACAGTATGTGTGCCAGGCTCCAGGCCCTCCACGACCATGAATACAGAATAAAGCAGTATAGACGATTAATGAGTGAGAGATATTCCCTTTCATTCTCTTTCTCCCTCTCTCTAAAACACATGCAGTAATTATAAAATTATTAATAAATAACTTGATAAATAAAAAAAATCAATTTAACAGCTTAAAGGCATTAATGTGTATGTACTTTTAGTTTTTATTATTTATTGTTTCAGTTTTCTATTTATGCATTCTACTAATGTATTAATTTATTAATATAGTTATAATTAATACACTGTTTTACGTTTTATATATTTTCTTTCATTATTAATCTTGTAATTAATTATGCTTTTCAGATACTCCTTTTGACTTACATATGCATTATGTATTTTTGCTGTGAATAGATTGTTTTGTTTGTTTGAATACCATATTTTACTTCTGTTTAATGTTGAAATAATTTCTTGATAGGTTTATGCTCATTTGATATCATATTTACATTTACATACACATCTCCTTTAAAATTATTTTGTAATGCTGTTAACAGTCAGGCAAAGCTAAAATTATAAGGAGCAAATGTGTATAAAATTAAGCACTAGTTAGTACCTGCAGTCATTTATAATTGTTAAACAAAGGTGAAAATCAAATCAATGCATGGTGGTACAGTGGTGTGGAAATAATGTGCATTCACTAAGATTCAAGTACTAGAGAATTTAACCATAAAGGAAAATATCAAAAAATTAGACAGTAAGCTAAATATTGTCACTTCTCCTTCATGTCTATTAATTGGAATAGGGCATAAAACAAAATGTTTTTGAGACTGGGAGAAGAGGCAAGGCTACTGAAGTGTTATTTTTAAGATACCCTGCACACATTATTAATTTTCTGTTGTGTCTGATGTTACAGGTATCTTGGCATATCGAAGCCGCTGACCTATCCTGTGAGGCGAAGTGGAAAGTGTATGGCAAAAATAGTGTTGCTTGTGTGGCTGCTTTCTGCCTCCATCACGCTGCCTCCATTGTTTGGCTGGGCTCAGAATGTCAACGATGATAACATGTGCCTGATCAGCCAGGACTTGGGATACACTATTTATTCTACTGCTGTGGCCTTCTATATTCCCATGTGTGTCATGCTGATCATGTATTTCCGGATTTACCAAGCAGTCAAAATCAGTGTGGCAAAGCACTCCATTACATTCCCCCCAAGAAATGATGATGGTGTGAACTATGTCTCTGCTGTTTTGAACTTGCAGACGGAGGTGAAGGAGTGTGCGAGTTTTGCACGACTCCTGAGAACCGACCGCATCTTCAAGCGTGAGCAGAAGGCAGCAACCACATTGGGAGTTATGGTGGGGGCATTCAGTGTGTGCTGGCTGCCTTTCTTTCTGCTCTCCACGGCGCGGCCCTTTTTCTGTGGTGTGCACTGTAGTTGTGTGCCCTTGTGGCTGGAGAGAACCCTGCTGTGGCTGGGCTATGCCAACTCGCTCATTAATCCCATTATAAACACATTCTTCAACCGAGACCTCAGGACCACCTACCAGAACCTCATTTACAGAAACTTCAACCGCAAGCACTCGACAGCTAGCATGCATGAAACACTGAAGCTACAAAGCCACACGTGATGTAGTGATAAAGATAGGTTGTTGAGAATTGATTTTACAAAATAGAACTGGGGTGATGTGGGGCTCAGAAGATATTTAAAATCTTGTTAATAAATTCACTCAAGTGTTGCTTTATTCCAAATTTTAATACTCGCTACTGGTGCAAACATTTAATAAACATTTAATGAAGCAGAGGTACATTTTCTAGATGTTAAGTATAAAATTTGGGACTTTGGGAATTTTAAGTATTGTAAAGCAGTACCAGTAGTACAAGGTGATTAAATAATATAGCAGCGTAACAATGAATTTGTGTTTGTGATAGTATGAATGTTAATATTTTATTCCCGGCTAATAACCTTTCAAGACTTATTTCATTTTGTGTCATGGATTATGATATGAAACGCATTAGTGTCCACTTGTGCTAATTGGTCATGCTTTGTCTGTCCTCTAAATGGAAATTAATTGGCCTGTCACGCCATGAGTCTTATAATTATGGATTGGAAGCAAGGCTTTAATTGTCTTACAGCTGTGTGAAAAAGTAGAGGAGATTAAAGGATATGATATTAATTTTGACAGTAAGCTAATGTTCAGCTTTGTCACAATTCTAATCAGCTTTGAAATTGCTTGTATTCCTGGATAACTGTCCTTAGTAGGCATACTGTATAGGTGTGAAGCATAAATACATACAGTCAGACAGAAAGAAAGAAAGAAAAGAAATTAGGGGCACCACAACTCATCTATGCTTGTTGGGCCTAAAACCGTCTTGTCCAATCACACAGAAAAGCTAATATAGAAAAAATTGCTTAAACAAGTAAATGCTGGCTATTTTAGAATGGTATCAGAACACCCAGTGTAGCACAGCTTGCTGTGTATGAATCTTAGCAGGCAAAGAGTTCAAGTATGTTGATTCGACCAGACCTCAATCCAATCGAGGTCACCAGACAAATGATAGGATGCGCCAGACAAATGAGTCTGATCCATGAAGGCCCCATCGCTTTACCTACAACACCCAAAGGATCCGCCGCTAACGTCCCAGTCCCAGACACCACAGCACACTCCCAGAAGTCTTGGGGAGTCATGATCCAGGCATTAATGGAGGAAAATTTGGGTGATGTGGTTTGGAAATGATTTTAGTTCTGATACATTAAGAAATGTTAGGCGTTATCGCACTCGGTGTGTAAACAAGTGTTGCAAAGTCAGAGGCTGCCCATTGGCATTATGCTAAAAAAAACTTTTATTTTTTTTATTTTTTTTATTTTTTGGTTCAATATAGTTTACAAGTCTATGTCTGACTGTCAACTGTAAATAATTCAGGAGAGATTAGGGCATCGAGACATGTGGAACTTCCTTGCAAAATTAATTTGGTGGGAAATGATGTACTGACAGGCCATAACACTGAGGTGAATAGAAATCGGTGAAAAAAATATAATCAAGAAACTGTGATGAGTGTGGAGATGACAGGTGAAATCAATCATCATAAAGCTGTGGGCAGGAGGTGACCAAACAAGCACATGCATGGACAGTTGGAAAATGGCCAGCTGTGTCCCAAGTCCTTAGGATTTACATGTAATGCCATTAGTAGGACAGTCATTTGGGTAAATAAGAAACTTTAAAGGCTCTCTAATAGAGAATGAGCGTGAATTGGAACTATGAGGCTCTGCTTTGAATGTAGCTTGTAATAAAAAATAAAATATTTTAAGTGAAATGCAAAAAAAAAAAAAAAAGTTAGCTTGTGTCTGACAAACAGAACTAAAAATGCTGTGTTTTGGCGGTGGAACTAATCTACGTAATGTTTAATGCCTTGTTATTTAGAGGTCACATGAGCATGTGATATTGCTTAATTATACAACTCAAACAGTCCACCAATTTTTCTCATATTTAGCTGTACAGATTCATGTTCTACAAACAACATTTATCATCAACATATTATGATTTGTTTGTGTATTCAATCAGTTATTTTGCTCACTAACACTTCCGCTGCTGACATAACTAGCTTCGAAACTAGCGTTCGACAGTTAAAGACCGACAGTTAGTATAATTAACAGAGATGAAAGTATTGTTATAAACTCTTACAGCCCTGTAATCACATAGGTTCATCTTCATTTTTCCACTTTTGAATACTAGCTCCGGTAAATTCCAGGTTCCAGAGTTGAATTACAAGTAGCACAAAATGGAAAGCTAGTGAGCTATGTAGGGTATATATTAGAATCCCTTGTTCCACAGACCAAGTTGTTCAAGTAGTGCACTTGATTAGAGGTTAGAGAGGGATTTGGGATTCAGCCTCATGTTAGAAGCTTGTTAGCTTTGTAGTTTGCGTTAGAGTATCAGCCATGAACAGAATAATATGGACGGTTCAGAGGTAATTCGGAACAACTTAGAAGCAACTATTGAGTAGACAAAGAGTTGTTTAAGATGACAAAGGTATCAGATGTGTTTTCTTGCTGAAAGCGTTTCCGTGACTTGGTTTTGAATGTGGGTTTTGACAGACAGCAGCTTTCTCTCCTTAGAACTGTGGACCTTACTGACCTACTTTCACCCATGCTAATGCTCTAAAACACCTGTGATGTGGAGTGATACATATAGTTAAACGTCCCAGTGCTGTTATGCTCTATATTAACCCTAGTGGAATGCCTCTTGTCCAACTGTTGTATAATGAGAGAGTTCATATTGCCTCTAAATATGCTCCATTCCTAACGACATGCCATTGATTAATGGCCAGTTATTTGACAAACAGTATGGTGTATTGTTTAACTCTCACATTGGCTGAGTTTTTCACTGAACCAGCTGATGGTTCCAGCTTGGCCTGCTCCAGTACTTTACACCGACAGTGTTGATCTCCTGGGATTTTCACACACAACTGTCTCTAGAGTTTACACCATTCCAATAAGAACAAGTTTAGAATTTATGGTTCCTTATTTCTGAGATGATAAATTTAGAGCTATCTATAGGGTCTCTGAAGAATCCCAAATGACACATCATTAGTTATGTTATACATATTCATGAGAGTTTTCTCTGTGTGATGGAAACACAACAGCAGCTGGGAAGTCAGTGTGGTGTGTGAGCTGAGGAGTTGATGAAGCTTTAAAGCTCTGTATTACGCTCAGCTCTTGGCTAACACATTCAAACCGCATGGATCAAGGCCTAACATAACTTAAAACTAACAAATATTTCAGGAAGACTTAAAAATATTTTGATGAAGATGAATAGTTTTTAGACTATTCTAAAACTATTTAAAGTGAGATAAGTGAGATCTGCAGAACAGTTTTTATAAACTGTATTCAGAACTGCATCAAGTCCTTGCATCAATATTTACACAGAGGACACATTATGTATATGCTGTTATTATTGATATATTGTTCAGGTTATGTATACTATATAACCTCTGTGTAGTTCACACCTCGGATTTGCTTGATTGTTTTTTTTTTTACTAGGAGGTGTAGATGCCAAATTATTCAGAAATGTGTAGATCACAAACACTAAAACTTGTTTTTTAGCCTGAAAATCTGTAATAAAAGTTAAAAAAAATCTGTAAACTTAAAAAGATATTTACATTTAAAAGGAATTTATATACAGTATACATGTATTACATCATAATATTGTAACTTGTATAGCAATCATGATAAGTATGAATAAGAATTAACTAAACATCTAACAGAAATTAATATTTAATGCCTACTGCTGCATGAATAATCCTAATCATAGTGATCAACTAAACCTGGCGTCCACTCTATTCATTCAGCAGGTACTAAAATAATTATATCTTATTTAACATTTTATTTTTCAAGAAAAAAAATTGTGCGCAAGTAAGACACTATTAATGTTTAATTGATTCAACATTATACCCATTTAACTAAATTTTTTCACAACTACAACTCCTATTTTTCACTGGTCATGTGAGCCGATTTTCATGACAAAACCTTCCCAATGTAAAACCAGAGCAAAAAGAAATCAAATTTCTGTAATAAACTTTATAATCAGGACTACCATTACTGAATATTTTGTAACACTTACAAAGCAACCTAAAACTAGTTAATTTAGTTGTAAACTAAAAGGTTATGAAAATTTGTAGATCAAAAATCACAAATGCATGAAAAAAAGTCCACATAATCATGTTAAATGAGGAAATAACGGTACTGCAAAAAATTCTTTAAAGCTGTTGGAGACATTTATTCTGCACTATTTAAATATCATGTAAAAAAACAGAGAGCCCAAATAATTAAAGCATTTTTTTTTTTAAACAAGCATGAACAAGGTACAAGGCACGGTGGTATAGTTGTTAGCACTTTCGCTTTGCACCTTCAGGGTCTGGGTTCGATGTGCATGGAGTTTGCATGTTCCCCCGTGCTTTCCTCCGGGTAATCTGGTTTCCTCCCACAGTCCAAAGACACGTAGGTTAGGTTAATTGGCGTTCCTAAATTGCCCATAGTGTGTGAGTGAGTGTATGGGTGTGTGCCCGGCGATGGATAAGCACCCTGTCCAGGTTGTACCCTGCCTCGTACCCTAAGCCTCCTGGGATAGGCTCCAGGCCCCCGTGACCCTGAATACAGGATAAAGCGGTATAGAAGGTGAGTGAGTGATTGAACAAGGTATAGCAACTGAGGAAATTGGGGCAAAACGAGGTCTCCATGCTACATGTTAATACATCAAGTCTAGGCCCCAGAAATGCCTTACCTTACAATTACCTGCACTAATGTTCATGCTAAATAACATAGAAAAAAATGACAAGAGAAACATAATCTGAAAGGCTTTAGCACATCAGTAACTAAAAATTTACTAGACACAAACTAGTTAACCATCATGTTATCCATTATTTTTCCATTTTGGTCCCTCTTCACACACTGTCCTATAATTTCGCCACTCAGCAAACCACGCAGATATGGCTGAAACCACAGCGTCAGCTGATGAACAGCTGTGACAGTAAGATGATATCAGTCATGAGTAGGTGAGAGCAGCAGAGGGTAAAGCCAAGCTATACACTGTACACAACAGTAGTGGCCAAAAATATTGAGATGAAAGTAAAATTCAATATTTAAACATTTATTCTTCAAAACCTGTTGGATCCAGTTGGGCACAGAGTCAAAAAGGCGTCTGCTGTACTCTGGTATCACTCTCAATCCTGCTTGATTGCTTCCTAAAGATCATTTACAGAAGCTTGCCACAGAAGTTCAAAATTCACTTGAGAATTTCCTAGTTTTAGACTTTTTTCCCCCCAGGGTGGACACCACGCCACCTTCAGAAAGTAAAAGTCATGCCACATATTTGTTCCACGCATTAACTAAACCAGCTGATTTTCATTAGCACCTCTTCTCAGCCAGATAGGCGTTGTCTTAATACTTTTGGTCACCACTGTATGTCGCTTAAACATGTAGATGAGCAATAGAAAACCAGTGTCATAGACTTGTAAAGTAAAAATAAGTGCTATGTTAGGGAAATTATTAAGCTTTGTTACACAAAAAATATCCCTTAGAGATACCTCTGGTAAAGAATGGCAAAATCAACATTCATGGACTGATTAACTTAAACCTTAGTGCCAACGCAGCTTAAGGCTGCTTGTATAAGGAAAGAATTACACTCCACACCTCACAAACACAAGACTGATGATTAACCACAGAATCACAGCCAACCAGGTTAAAGAACTGCGACAGGGGTTCTTTAGACATTTTGAAATATAATTGTTTTTCCAACCTCATCATTGAAGACAAAAAAAAAAAAAAAAGATGCAAACAAATAAAAAGCAATTACAACTATAATGTATATATACAAATTTAAAAATCATGATGGACTATTTACACAAAACTGTCTATATCAGCTTATCTGCTTTGCAAGTTCTTGTTCTAAGTTTTCTTTTAATAATGAGATGATCGCTTTCTTTGTCATCTTGATCCACGCTGATAATCTGTGGGAAAAATTAAACAAAGTATTGCATGTTTCATATCTTAGACAATACAGGAAGAAATCTCAGTGCTTTTATCATTTCCAGGAAAATTCTCAATAAATGTTAAGTGTTAAGGTGCAGATTATTTGATTAAAAAAAAAAAAAAAAAAAAAAAACTTAAATACTTAAGTAAATATCAAGTAAATCTGGAGACTCTTAATCATTCATTGTGTCATAAAGCACTACTGACCGGATGTGAAGCTATATCGAGAGGAGAGGAAATGTGCGTCTTATACAGCTTGCGTTTTAATCTTTTGGGTTTGTTGCTCATCTCTGTATTGTTCTCTGGCTCTGGAGATTTTAAAACAACCTTTGCCATGATCTTTTTTGCTGTGGAGAAACAAGAGCAGCACATGTGGAGATAAGAATAACTGTTCTGTAGTGTCAGTAGAGATATTACCAAGGGGGGGGGGGGGGGGGTAAAAAAAAAAAAAAAACCCTGGCAATTTTTTATTATTTATTTTCGATGATTCATTCTGTACTCCTCCAACTGGCATCCAATCATATGCCCTCTAGCAGCAAGTTTGCTTCCAACATTGGCAATCCTTGTGTTGAAAGGATGGTGTGTGTGTGTGTGTGTGTGTGTGTGTGTGTGTGTGTGTGTGTGTGTGTGTGTGTGTGTGTGTGCTTTTTACAAAATTTTGATATTGGCTCTTAAACATGTACAGTCCTTGCAGATTGACCTGTAATGATTAGTCCATGCTGTCTTTTAAAATACTGTGTGTGTGTGTGAGAAATGCTGCACAAGGATTTGGAGATCTCAAAGAAAGACCGGTGTGTGTGTGTGTGTGAGAGAGTGAGTTTCTTGATGGTTGTATTTTACTGCCTCACACACTGCCACATGGATAAGGTTACATTTTATTATTGTTATTATATATATATTTTGTAAGGCTGCAGGCCAGTGAGAAATGAGTCAGAGTGCCAATTTGAGACGTGGTGGAACAAATCTCATTCCACGCACTAATTTCGAGTGGGCCCCGTTTTTCACATAGCTCCTTCCAGCTGAACTCGTCCGTCCTGTGTTTCTCGCGGCCGCCTCCACGCTAATGTCGAGCAGCAAGCCGTGTGGTATGTTCGACGGACTCGTTAACCTAACGAGCCACCCGAGTCACGTGGTAAACCTGATGGATTGTTAAAAGGAGCAGCATTTTTGTCTTTTTTTTTTTTTCCCTCCACTGTGCAAATTGTGTAAAGGAATTGTAGTCCTGTGATTGGATTCGGTTTTAAACCTCACTAAAGATTCACGGGTTCAATTAAGTGCAGCGGCGTCTTAATAAAATTACAGCTGCAACGATTTTCAGCAGAGTTAATCAGGGGAAAATTTGGGAGCCGATCGATAAGGGTGTGTCTGTGTTAGTAAAGTCTAACACACACACATATACATCTTAGAGTTCATGTTGTTAATTATTCATTAAGATTTCCAAATACATTTTCCTTTAGTGTGTTCCTCTTGCTCTTACTTCTCAGTCTAAGTGAAGGAGACGGCGCCTCTCCGTCCCAATGAAGTGGTGTGGCAGGCCCAGGAAAGGAGGCGTGGCCTACTACTTAAACCTCTTTAGTAGTGTATCGCACTGTAACAGTAGAAAGAGCTTCATCTAAATCACGCTGATGTGGTTTAATCGCTGTGGGTTTTTTTCCCCCAGATTGATTAAAGGTGCAGTTTTGAATCATTTAAAGGTTACGTCTTGTCAAGTCATTCGAATTCGCCCCCTAGTGTCTGTCAGAGGTGATGCAGGTCTCTAAAAATAAAGTGGTTTGACTTTAATCATAGCGATTAATGAAGCATTTATTTTTGTTCAGTGGTGTTTTTGCGCGTTTCTTCGTTACAGGGACGACCTCTTGTTATGGATGTTGGCCATCCTGCTGATCCTCTTCTGCTTCTTGGACGTGTGGTACTACCTTCGCTTCGCGGCCGTCCTACTCCGAGCCTGGTTCCTCTCTCCGGTGTTCGACATCACGGCGGAGCAGGCCCTCGGAGGCCACGTGCTTCTCCACGACATCGACATGTGCCACATGAACAACGCCCGCTACCTGCGCGAGTGCGACTTTTCCCGCATCTCCCTGTACGCCCGCAACGGCGTCCTGAAGGCCGCGAGGGCCCTGGGAGCCACTATGGTGGTGGGCGCCACCACCGTGCGCTACAGACGGCCCCTGTGCGTGGGCGAAAAGTTCGAGCTGCGCACGCGTATCGTCACGTGGGACGAGAAGGCGTTCTACCTCGAGCAGCGCTTCGTGTCCAATAAGGACGGAATGGTGGCAGCCGTGATGTTCTGCAAACAGAACGTGGTGCGGAGCAGCCCAGATAAAATCCTCCAGCACCTCTGCAAGAGGAAGGTGAGAATGAATGGACGTGACACTAGATTCCTACAAAAGCAAGGAAATGTGTATAGTACTGTGCAAAAGTCTTAGGCACCATATTATATGCTGTACCAATTTTGTTACATACGTTGTCTGCATAATTATGTACAAAATCATTCAGTATTTCTATACATAACTTAAAAATTTATAAAGAAATTACATTACAGGAGAATATATGCATGGCTGTAAAGAAAAAAATATATAGTACAAGACGTCCAGTTTTCAGATGGAAACAAAAAACCTAATGTACGCTTCTGGGATTTGCATAAAATTAGAAAGGAGCGAGCATGACAAAGTTACCAGAAGAACTCGTATTCTCCAGCAAGCTCAGTCATGCTTTTTTTTCTCTTGAAGTTCATAATTTCTCCGGGAGTACTTTTATACAAATGTACAGAAGCAAGAGTCAGACTCTGGTCACGTGACTTGAGTGTCACATGATTCCAATTCCATTTTTTTTTAAAATATATATATATTGTGCAAAACTAAAGAAATTTCAGACACCAAACTAGAACTGCATGATTCTTGCCAAAATGTCAATCACGATATTTGTGGAATTTTGGGAATTTAAATAACGATTCTCTCTCCCTTTTTTTTTTTTTTTTTTGTCTACACAGAACATTCAGTTCTCTAGTTTTAAAAGAAATCGATTTTCTTTATTTTAGAGCCCTAAAAGGGAATAAGCTGTTGAACGTAAATAGAATGTTAGCAATAATAAAATTTTAAAAAAGTACTCATACCCCTTAAACCTTTCCATATTTTGTCACATTACAACCACAAACGTAAATGTATTTTATTGGGATTTTATGTGACGGACCAACACAAAGTGGCACATAATTGTGAAGTGAAAGGAAAATGATAAATGTTTTAAAAAAACATTTGCAAATAAAAGTCTGAAAATTGTCATACATTTGTATTCCACCCCCTTCACTCTGATTCCCCTAAGAAAAATCCAATGGAACCAATTCCCTTCAGAAGTCACCTAATTAGTGAATCGGGTCCACCTGAGTGTAATTCAATCTCCGTATAAATACAGCTGTTCTGTAAAACCCTCAGAGGTTTGGTAGAGAACATTAGTGAACTAACAGCATCGTAAAGCCCAAGGAACACACCAGGCAGGTCAGGGATAAAGTTGTGGAGAAGTTTAAAGCAGGGTTAGGTTATAAAAATAAAAAAAACATCCCTAAAATGAAAAGAGTACGGAACAACTGCAAACCTACCAAGGCATCTAAAGTCCACCTAAATGGACAGGGCAAGGAGAGCATTAATCAAGTAGAGAAGCAGCCAAGAGGCCTGTGGTAACTCTGGAGGAGCTGCAGAGATCCACAGCTTAGATAGGAGAATCTGTCCACAGGACAAGTATTAGTCGTGCCGCTCCAGAAATCTGGCCTTTAAAGAAGAGTGACGAGAAGAAAACCATTATTAAAAGTTTGTGACGAGCCATGTGGGGGACACAGCATACGTGGAAGAAGGTGCTCTTATCAGATGAGACCAAAATTTAACTGTTTGGCCTTAATGCAAGCTCTGTGTGTCGGAGAATTAACTCTGTGAAACATGGTGGTGGCAGCATCATGCTGTTGGGATGCTTTTCTTCAGCAGGGGACAGGGAAGCTGGTCAGAGTTGATGGGAAGATGGATGGAGCCAAATACAGGGAAATCTTAGAAGAAAACCTGTTGGAGTCTGCTAAAGACACATTCCAACAGGACAACGACCCTAAACATACAGCCAGAGCTACAATGGAATGGTTCAAATCAAATCATATTCACCTGTTAGAATGGCTGAGTCAAAGTCCAGACCTAATCCTATTGAGAATATGTGGCAAGACTAGAAAATTGCTGTTTACAGACGCTCTCCATCCAATCTGACTGAGTTTGAGCTATTTTTCAAAGAAGAATGGAAAAAATTTCACTCTCTGGATGTGCAAAGCTGGTAGAGACATACCATTAAAGACTTGTGGGTTTAAAAAAAGATGGTTCTACAAAGTATAAAAAAAAAACTACAGTTAAACGTATACAATCCCAATAAAATAGATTTATATTGGTGATATTGTAACGTGACAAAATGTGGAAAAGTTCAAGGGGTATGAATACTTTTGCAAGGCTCTAAATATCTAATAAATAGCACCTGTACCTATTGGACAATACAACACTTCATCATCTCATGCATTCATTTATTATAACAACAATGATGTAAACATAAGGTAAATGTCAGAATTTGTTAGGTAGTTTATAATTAAATACAGTGGTGTGAAAAACTATTTGCCCCCTTTCTGATTTCTTATTCTTTTGCATGTTTGTAACACTTAAATGTTTCTGCTCATCAAAAACCGTTAACTATTAGTCAAAGATAACATAATTGAACACAAAATGCAGTTT
>JAOVVA010000054.1:16911728-16929020 GCA_028565275.1 Leiocassis micropogon
AAAAAAGGGTAATAACCTTTACTCCCTAGGAGGGTAGGAGAACTTTGGATGAAGTCGCCAATCTTCTGCAGGGTTCTGTCTTTCTTGCCTTTCAGACTAACAGGAGAATCTTTTGGCTTTAATTGACTGGCCTTTTTACAAACCACTGTGGGGGACTGTAGCGGAAAAAGAACAATTTAGATATGTGTATGAAGTCTCAAAGCTGCTAAAACCTAAATGTGGCAGTGAGATATAGTCTACATACAATACTGATACAACAATATTAATATCACTTACAATCACTGATAAAAATCATCAGATAAGAGCATTTTTATGGACCAATATTTATAAAATTATGTTTGCATTAGCACCAATTGTTCACCTTCCTTGGAGTGTTAAAAGGTTAGGTTGGGAATTCTGAATTAAATCAAAATTGTGCAGTTGATGGCCTAAGTATTAGGCAAATACAACTTTAGACAAATATACACACACACTTAAAACTATAGAATAATCACAGTGCCATTATTTATTAAATAAATAATTAAAAAAATTAAATATTTCCACAGAATTTAAGAGGGCAAGTTGCAGCTAGTTCCTGCTATTCATTAGCCCTTGATTAAGTGTTAATTGTTATTTGTCTGAGGTTGTATTTGCCTAATACTAAGACCCAGATCTGAGATCAGATGATTCTTATTACACAGAAAAAAATAAATAAATAAAAAAACAAAAAAATGTACTGACTTGAACATGATCAAGTTTACTTGCTCACACTAATCATGAAGTTTATCACCCAGAGTGCACATACAATGCAAGTATTCGGGGCCAAATTCCACCATCCTTATGATGTGTAAAAATGCATTCAAAAGTTCAGCTGAGACTCGTACAGTATGAAGCTTCAGTAGACCCACTGAGCTAAATAAAGTTGGTATCTATCAGAATTGTGGCATATTTAGTACAGATTTAACACTTTTCTTTTACCGGAGCAAGTTGTGTGGCGAGGAGTTACATTTGTGCTAAATACAGTGCAACTTTTACATTTTTAAATGACAGAAACAGTGGTACTGATGTTGAAATTTGCATGAAATTTGGAACTATGGAATCTGATCTGTTTTAGCTGCGTGTAGTGGTGAGGAAGTGAGAAAGCATCAGTCTCTTTAACTAGAAATGATGAGAGTTTTGAGCACAAATACTGATTCAGAATGAATTAATTAGCTCTGGTTTATATTATTACTTATTGTAATTCACAAAAATAATGGTATTGTTCAAGATACAATTTTGCATGCATATACCTCTACGTTCTGTATATTAACCCGGGAGTTCCCTCTAAGTCGCATGTTCTTCCTATTCTCTGATTCCACTCCATTCTAGTGAACAGAAACAAGCATGCCACTGCAGTTTAATACCAATGTGCAAAAGAAAGGAAGGCAAGTAATAACTACAAGATAATCTATGCAGAAAACATTTTCTTAATTCAGCGTTAATCGTCACAGACCTCTATCTCAACACTCTTCCTCTTCCTGGCTGTTCGTGTGATTTTGACCGTGACCGCCTCGTTGTCTCCTGGCCTGCGCACTTTCAGGCGGTCAGGTTTGAGAGGGGTGAAACTGATCTCCAGCTCGGGTTTGGGGAAGCGCTTTTCTCCCTCACCCTCGGTAGAGACAACTGAAGACTCATGGACTGAAGTCTGCTAAAAATAAATTACACAGGAACTTAAAGACAAATAAATCCAGTGCTGCATGTGTCAGTGTTGTTGAATAGTGAGTGTTAATCTGGGATCAGAGCTTTGTAATGTTTATCAGCAGATGAAAGATTTACATAATCCTGTCAGCATTTTCAGCCTGCCAAGTTCAACAGATGAATCTTTAGGACTGGAATTACAGACTTTCGAAATATAAAAAAAAGAATTAAAAATAAGAACAATCACAGAACCCAGATGCTTCAGCATCAATCAGGCCAATTAAAATCTAGCTATTCATTAGACGGTGTATGTTTTGTATTCTCTTTGGTGGACACAAATCATTTTCTTGAATATCCTTTTAGTTTAACTGATCTGTAGTAAACAGTATCTAAATCATGGGGTAAATAACAGAGCACAGTTATGAGAGGAAAAAAAAAATCCATTTATTTTCTATATAATCCCCTGCTACACTAATTATTCTAGCATATCATTAGTGCTTGGATACCATCAAGGTAGAAAGTTTTTTTCATGGGAGACATGCTTCTACTGCATGCTTCAAGTCTGAAACGCTGCAGTACCAGAAACTTTTACTGCCCAAACATGTGGAAATTTCATCACGAGTGTCTTTTGACTATAATATTAAAGGTTGTTAGCTCATGTTAAGTAAATATAGAGAATGAGCAAAGCAAAGACATATACTGAATATATAACATTCATTACTGTTTAAGAGGCTCTTTGCGTATGCATATTACTTAGATTAATCCATTATTTGGATTAATTACTTGCCAAAGCATAACTATCTCTCTTGGCGATGTAGTAACTGTGGCTTTGTCTTTCTCTGAAGGGTCTTGGGTTTTTCAGGGGCAGCATACAAACATGATGGAAATCGCAAGAAATTGATTTCTTCCCTTACTACAACATTATTTAAAAAATAATTAAGTTGAATATTAAAACACAGTGTACTTAAAGTCTTTTAAACCTACTGTCAAACTTCCTGACGCTTTTTCTCTTTTTTGCTCATCCTGGTTTGAGTGTTTAGGTCCAGACTCAGTCTTGCTCTTTTTCTGACAACTCTCCTTAAGCTTCATAAGCTCTGGAAGAAATAATTAAACTTTAGTCATATAGAAAAAAATAAAAAATACAGAACATTAAATACTTAAGAGGAAAAAACATGATATTGTCCAATCACCTCCACTTAATGTATTAATCTCATTGAGTCTATGCTCCAGCAGTTGCTCTTGTTCTGCTCGTGACCTCTTTTCATCTGACAGGCTGAGACGCATTTCCTCAATGAGCCTTTCTTTAGCGAGAAGCTCTGTAAGCATCAATCAAATGCCTGCTCAAGATTTCTTTACTTGTTTTACATATTTAGTATTCGATGTACTACTAAAGCATTATGAAGTTTAAAATCAAAATCAGATGTAATTATCATCTCTTGACTACAAGTAATTATATATATATATATATATAAAAAAGTAATATATAGTAAAGTGCTATAAAATGTTAGGCTGTGACCTGCTTCTCAGGTTTCTGGTTACCTTGAGAGGTTTGGTTGGCTTGGTCCTGTTGAAGATAGCGAGGAAAAAAGTTAACTTAGTCGTAATTATATTTAGATAAAATATTTAAACCAATGAGACTGCAAAAAGCTCCTCACAGTCCTCAGTTGTTTAATAATCTGCTCTTTATTGGCAACAGCACTCAGAGCTTGATCCCAGTCTTTCTCCAGGTCACACAGCTTCTGTTGTAGCTTTAGAACTTTTTCAGACAAGGATGCAATCTGGTAAAAATAAAAATAATTTTACGTAAAATTTCAATAACTATCTGTCATTCGGATAATTTAGCTATACATAATGATGGGTAGATAGACTTACCTCTTTTTGCATCTTCTCTGTTTCAGCACTGCTCTCGGTGAGCTGAGAAAGCAGATCGGAGATGCGTTTCTCCTTCTGTCCCACATCAAGGCGTAACGTATTTATTGTGTCCAGCCCATCATTCACCTGCTTTTTAGATCTGTTAAAATAGACAAATTCAATACTACAGAGCTGATACTATATCCTGTAATATTATTGGTTTATGACCAAAAGTATGTGGAAACGTGACTAATCATACTCAAATGTGCTCGTCCCCCTTTTTTTGTTATAAAAACCTTTACTCTCTTGGAAAAGCTCATTATCCCACTTCATCCCAAACCAGTTCAGTAGGGCTGAGGTCAGGGCTCTGTGCTTCTACACCAATTGGGAAAACTGTGTTACCATGAACCTCACTTTGTGCACAGGGATATCGACATGCTGGAACAGGTTTGGGCCCCTTAGCTCCCAAGTAAAGACAATTTCCTAATGTTCTAGCATACAAGGACATTCTGGACAATTATGAGTTTCAGACCTGGCGGCAATGACTTGGGGAAGATCATCATATGGGTCAATATATTATGAGGTGTCCACATATTTATGGTTGTATAATGTATTAAAAAATATATATATTACTATAAAATCCATTTTTATACTGAAAGTATAATAACAACAACAACAATAATAAAAATAGCAGGAACAGAAACAGACATCCAAGTCTGTTCCACTGGAAATAATTTTCCAGCAATTTTTTAATGTGACGACGTGTAAAATTAAGGGAATCATTATTGTAGTATGGCACTCACACCACCACCATTTTAAAACGGATCAAAAAGAAACGTTTTAATTGAATTCTTGCTACAAAAATGAAAAGCAGAAGAAAATTTGTTGACAAAGATTATAAGTAGGAAGGGGAATCATCAGGGATCAGCTGAAACAATATCACGATACCTACGTGCCAATTCGGTTCGTATAGAGCATGAGGTCCTGAATTTAAATTTGTGAAGGTCCGGTCAACACATTTTTATTTGACCTGAGATCTGAATTTCATGATTGTGTTAGGATTCAGATCTCTATATAGGCAGTTATTGTAATTCTATAAAAAAAAAATTAGCAGTTTAAAATTTTAATAGCATTTCAATAACATTTCCTGCCAGTTTTCAGTAACTACAAGCTTTAGTTAATCTTCATTTGCATGCTGCTGGGCTATAGATAAATGTAAAAGGACTCTGGTTGCTCCGTCATATTTCGCTCTCAGTTCAGCTTTGGGTTTATGGTATATCAGGCAGGGTTGTGTGGTATGTATAGTAAATGAGGAAGGAACAGTGCTAGCACATCCAGCAGGTACAAAATTTAACATGTACCAAGAGTTATACAACTACATCCTTGGGTACTAGCGCACAAATTCTAGTGTTCTGGTGCCAAAGGTTTAAGTTCTTGTGCTCTAGTGGAAATGTGGAATCAACTTACTGTAATAGTTCCTGAACTTTAACCTCCAGTTCTGCATTTTTATGAACAAGTTTTTCCTCCACTTCTTTTCTCCTCTTTTTTAGAGTGCTCTCTAGATGTCTCTCTCTCTCCTCTGCCTCGTCCAGTTTGTTCTGGGTGTGCAGTAGTCTTTGCTCCAGATCTGCACAATGAGCCTCTTTCTCACCAAGCAGCTTCTCCAGCTCTTGAAGTCTTTTTGAGTTTTGTGTAAAGGTCTGCTGTTGCTTCTGCAGGACTGCCAACTGCTGTCTTACACCAGACAGCTCTGTCTCCAACTCAGAGTGACTTCTCTTCAGCTGCTCCACAATCAGCCTCTCAGCTTCATAGCGGCTGAGCAGGTGTTGATTCTCCTCTCTTTGAGCACCCCGCTCTTGCTCAAACTGATTGCAAAGGGTCTGCTTCTGACACATTTCCTCTCTAATCTGACTTAATTCCTGCTCTAAGGTTGTGATCCGTCGGTTTTTCTCCTGGGAGTTGGCCATCACTGTCTCGCATTCTATACGGAGAGCTGCGATGGTCTCTTGGAAAACACATTTGTTTGCTTGTGCTTCTGAACGCTCCCAGGCATTGAGCTTCTGGCGCAAATTCTCAGCTTCCAGCTTCAGGGATTTGACCATCTGAGATTGCTCAGTAGTCTGTTCTTCATGCTCTTGGAGAAGATTTTTGGCTTTTTGAAGCTCCTCAGAAAGATTGGCTGCTTCCATGGTCTTAATACTTACTTTAGCTTCCATGGCCGAAAGCCTGGACTGCATGTCACTGGCTACTTCCTGGAAATCACTGAGCTGACTGGCAAGTGCTCTGCTCTCATTTGTTAGTTTGGAGGATGATGTTTTCTCTGTTTCAAGTAAAGACAAAGCAGCTTCACATGCATGAGCTTGTTTTTTTAGATCTTCAGTGAGATCTTTCAACTTTTGATCTAGAGAATGCCGTTCATTCGTGAGGTTAGCCAATAACTCATTTTTCTCTTTTACAGTTTCTGTAAGATGCTGAATTTCCTGATCTTTAGTCTTCTCCTCATCATCATTGAGCTTACACTTGCAGTTATTTCTGTATTGCAAGATTTCTTCTTTAATTGTGTCGATATAAGCTCTCTGAAGAAAACCATATAATCGTTAAAATTGGTGCAGGTTTACTTTTTGCGCAATATTTAAAATTTGACATTTAAGAACACCCTAAAGTAGTACTGGACATTGAAACTTACATCTTCATTAGCTGCTTCAACATTTTGATCTAAAGCAGTCTGAAGCTTAGAGATCATTTCGTCTTTTTCTTGGCAGATTTCCACAAGTTGTTCATTCCTCAGTTTCTGATTTGCATAATTCTATTAAACAAACAAAAAAAAAAAAGCTATTTTACAAATATTTAAGTAACAAAACACAAACTAGGACTACTGTGAATAAGCCCAACCTTGGTCGCTTCCAATAGCAAGTCACTGGAATTTTGTAAACGAACCTGCAGTTCTTCCATTTCTGTAAAGAAATTAACTACATAGTTAGCGAGGCAAAGCAAGGATATTTTAAAACCTTACTAAGGGAGTATGTGAATACCTTTAGTTTTAATATCCAGAAGCTGACGGCTTTTCAGAAGCTCCTCTTTCATCTCATCCAGCTCTATCCCACGTGAATCACCCACGTTCTCCAGACAAGAATGTGCAGCCTCGGCATCTCTCTTTATATTAGCCAGGTCATTCTGCATCTCCTCAATCATCCCATCAAAGAACGTCATTTTAGTCTCCTGAACAACAGAAGAAACCTGCGTTATACCTATTTGCAGCCTGCTTAAGTATGAAATTATGTGAAAAGGAATCAGCCAATAATCACAACTTTTACAGATCAGTTGTCTCTCAAATGGCCAATCACATAATCCGATTTTGATGACGCAAAATACGTGAGTTGACAGCCAAATTAACATGCTGTCGCCAACTTTTAAAGAGACTTGGTAATATTCCAAAGACATAAAATTTAAAACAAAACCACATATTGGAAATGTCTGCCAAAAGCTTTAATGCTTAACAACACAGCATGAATAATTTAAGCATTAAAGGTTATCAGCAAGGCAGCAGCTAAATCTTGTAAGTCGGCCCTCACGCAACTATGGCAGAGGCCCGCAAAAAGCTTGAGGGCTTCTGCTTTTTTACTCTCTGCAGCCGCTAAAATCATTAGCAGCTTAATAGAGAAATAAAAGAGTGGCTCCCAACTCTGGATGAGGTAGGCAGGTTTACCTTACCGGTCCATGCATGCGGGCTGACAGTGAGAGACTATTCAGCACAGCTGCACACATTGTGGACGATAAAAGGAACAGACTGTCTTATAAAAATGCAGAAATTCTGATATTTATTAAGAAATGCCTGCCCTCGCTGCTTACTAATAAGCAGCTATGATTGGCTTGCCAAATACAAAGTAACTGATGTGCCTTAAAAGCCTTCGCTGCAGAGTTTCGATGTTATTCATTGATGAAGACTTGATCCATGTGCTGCATGTCGAGCACAGGCTATTCTATTGGTTTCAATTTCTTTAAAATCTACATAAAATAATAAGAGAGTGGGATATGCTGCATATGTTGCCTTCCAATAAATAAAAGTTTCAAATTTATGGTACATCCTCAGATCTTAATTATTTATATTTGCGCACACCTGTTTAGAAAAGTTATTTTACAGATATAAATAATAAACAAACACACAAACAAATACTACACAATAAATAGAAGACTTTTTGCACTGTAGATCCTAATAACCCACACACACCCATAATCGGTGACCGATATTAGTCAAATCTCATTTCTGCGATCGGGTATCAGTGATCCGCCCCAAAACCCCTGAACAGATCACCCCTAAAATCCAGGTTATACCTTAGTTTCATCTTCGGCAGAATTCATGATTGCCACCTCAGTGCTGTTTTTGTTGACTAAATTCTTAAGTATTTCTAATCTTCTCTCAGCTCTTTCTTCAGCAATTTCCTTCTCTCTCTGCAGACGTTCACTAGAAAGACAAAAACTCATTAATCATTTAGTCAAAAGGTTAATAAACTTCTGTGAATTATATAAACTGCCTTACTTGTAATCTTTTTCCATATTGGAAAACAACTCCATGAACTCAGTGGTGACTTCTTCCCGGATTCGAGATTCCATGGCCAGTTTTTCAGCTTGTTCCTTAGACAGTTCTTCTTTAAGCTCTTTAATTGTCTGCTGGAGCTAAAATGAACATCAAAATGAAGTCAATAAGGCTAAAGGTAAAGGAATCAGCCATTAAGCAGTGGTCACACTGGATGTGAATACACCCAACCTGGTATAGAAAAAGCCTGTTCACTTGCATTAAAGAAATCACATTATGTTAGAATGTAAGAAAGGGATTTGCTGCTGGCAGAGATTATTTTCACCACATCTATTCCAGTTTCACTTCAGAGAACTTTTAATTTAGCCAGACTTTAACCCAGCAAATTTGCCAGTCACAGAACTGTGCACCAACAGGAAAAAAGCACAGAGTCAGATCAGGTCTATCTGGAAAACTCAACAAGGAGGAATTGTTTTTTCTTTTGATGATCCACAAACAACAAAGAATGAAAAGCTCAGGAATCAAACGTCACACCAGTACTGCCCAAAATCATCCGATTATGCTCGAATCAATAGGAAAAATTAGCAAAGTTTGCTACTTTAAATCTCAGTGCAATTTAGGTGAGGTCATTTTTATAGACCGTTTCCACCCAACGCCAGGCCACGGTCCCGCCCACTTCTGTATTAACGCTAACTAACTTCTCTATACTATGAGCAATGGCACAACTTGGTGTGTGGAGTGTAAAGCACAGGATATTCCTTAACATCATCTCATTTGCAACGGAAGCATTGAATGAGCTAAAACTTGCGCTAGTAAACATGACAAAACCCAAGAGGCATCACATATTTGTACCCCATCTGTGGTAATAATGTTATGATAAATTAAACTTCCACAACATACTGCACATGAAAATAATCAGAAGAACATGAGCTATCAGTTGCTTGGTTACGCTTTTCTCTCTGTTACAAAGCATCAGGTAATATGACTGCAAAAGTCTATAGTCATATTTTTAAATGCTTTAAATGCTGCCATGAACACAAATATACCCTGATATAGACTTATTTATCCATAACATTGTCTGGTTTGTGAACTTCTTAATCATTTCATAGCTCTTCTAAACTCATGCACAAGGCTGCACATGGCTCTTAATCCTGAACATTAGTGCAAAGAGGTTAAGTGTTCAAAGCCAAGACGCGCAGAGATTCCTCATTAAAAAAAAAATCTGAGGCCCACATCGTTTGTGACTTTTTTCACCCGCTTACAGAGCCGAAGGTTTACAGAGCCATCAAGGCTTGGCAGAATGTGCGTAGATCTCTGAATGCATTCTGCCTTATTAAGAGAGTTCAAGCAATATCAGAGACATTGTACCTCAGCCAGCTCTTGTTCTTCTGCAGCTTCTAGCACGGTATTATCCACCATGCTCTCCTCACCACTTTCCTCTTCTTCCTCCTCATCTACCTCCATTTCTTCATCGTCCTCATCCTCTTGAACGTCCTCCAAACTCGTCTCCCAACCGATCAAGGTGCTCCTCCTGGTCCACTCTCTCCTGTCCACATTGTTGATCATCATGGAGACTTCTCTGGCAGATTTCTTGGGCAAAGCACTTAAGACTGGTTTGGGGTTCAAGACCACAACCTACACAACAAATGGATATAATTAAGTTTTTTAAAAGCATTTAGATTTCAGTCATTTTATATTTTTCTGCATACAGCAGTCTGTAATATATTTTCTTATACACGTTTCATATATGGGATCACAAAGGTTGCTCTTAATATGACTTAAAACTTAATATGGCTTAACTTAATAAACTCGCTTTCTTCATTTTAAATAAGAGAAATGTCTAATTTTTGCCACATTAAAACCAATACATGAGCTGCTATATAATCAGTAAATGCTGGCATATACCAAAAATGCATCACCTTAATCACTAGGAGCATTCTAACAATCTTAGACATATAATACAATAAAACTTATTTCCAGGCTTTATTAGATGCTAAAGATCATGTTCATGGTAAATGCCATGAAAATAATGTTTTATTATTTTTACTTCTGTAAAGCCAGCATATCAAGCAAGAAATTACAGATGCGTGGTGACAGAACTATAAAAGGAAAAATGTGAGCATGACTGACCTTCTGAGCCACTGCTGAGAATTTGAGGACGTTCAGTGTTTCATCATACATGGAAGCACACTGGTTGATGTTAACAATCATGCAGGCTTTTCCACGGCCGCAGAAGAAGCCCTGCAGGTAGTGAGTAAGTTTGCTCTCTCTGAAGGGAATATGTTGCTGGAATCTACTAGAAGTAAAGTTTTAAACACCAGATTTTTCAGAATGCAATTCACATTCTTCAACAGCAACATGACCTAATAAAATTTATAAAAAAAAAATTAATACCGTCAACATTTAAGAAGTGAGAGATGACACACTTACTTTGACTGTGTCTGACTCAGTCTCAGGGCGTTCATGCATTTTCCTAACGTTAACAGCGACGTGTTAATGTTCCCTGCTTCTTTTAAGCGATCTCCTCTGTTCTGAGTTTTTGCACATCGTTCTGATCCAGCCAGGTCACACAGAGACAACCTGGACCGATAAAAGACTCGTTAACATGAGCAAGTTACTAAAGATTAAAACATAGCCACGTGTTTTACATGTGTACCAATTAAAAATTCTCAAAATAAAAATAAAGACAGAAACTTCTCACTCGCTTATTGTCTGGACTCGAGGAACACCTACGTCTTCGATTCTCAGGATTCGGATGGAGAAAATACTGTGGCTGAGAGGACAAAGCTTTGAGTAATATATACAGAATCTTAAAAAAAAAAAAAAAAAAGTAGCAATGACCGCAAGTGCTCCTTGAAGCTCAAAATAAGCAAAATAATAATAATAATTAAAAAAAAAAAAAAAAAAAAACACCACCACCTGCTTGGGTAAAAATGTCGCACACTAAAATGTTTTCATTTTTCATCGCCTTAACGTTGATTACGATTAGCACTTTAGTATCCAATACATGTGTGAAAACAATTCGTCATCTTCCCACAACCACTTGTTCACTATTTGAGTGTTGGAATATGCCATCAGGGAAGTACAAAAAAAAAAAAAAAAAACATTGATATGATGCCCTGGTCATCCAGTACATCCAGGTCATGAACTGACTCCATTTTATTACCACACAGCCTAGACCTGACCAAGCAACCCCAGATCATGACACCGCCTACAGTGGGAACTATGCATGATACTGTACGTGCATCACTTCATGTGCTTCATTTCTTACCCCGACACACCCATGGCTGTAGAATAAAGTCAGACTTGACTAATCAAAATGACATGAAATTTTTCCATTCCTTTCCAAGTCTTTTATGCTCCATATCTAACCTAAGCCTTTTTTCTGATTAATAACAGATTGTAGTTCAAAGGCCATACAGCTATTTAGTCCCAATCCTGCGAATTTGTCACACTATGTGTGGGAAAATGCTCTTGCTTTCACTATTAAAAACAGCTCTGATTTCTGCTGTCAATTTTTTTTACAATGCAACCTCACCATGCTTTTGTTGATCTCTGACCATGATCATACATGATTTTTTTTCTGACCACATTTCTTCCATGAAAGTGATGGTTCAAGCACCATCCTTCTACATTTTAATAATGTGTTGGACAGTTTTTAGTGCACTTCCATTAATTTTAATGTTTTCTTTGCTTGATGCAGGCTAATAATTTGACCCTTTTTTTTCAGGCAGTGTAAAAATAATAAAAACTACCTTCTGCTTGAAACGCTGTTAAGCTTTGTAGAAGAGAAGCTCTGGTTTTTCTTTCCGATCTTCAGAACTCTGTAGGCTTCATCCGCGCCGTTTACCTGGACCCAAGTCAGGTCTGTGAAAAATATTCAAACAATATGTATGATCAAAATGTTCAATTGCACATTTTAGTGTGGCTTTTTTTTTAGTATAAAACACTACATCATTTCTTGTTATGATAATCACCATGCTGGTAAGTTAATAACCTTGCACAACAGTAGTGTATTACATACTGACATGAAAAACAGAACCACAACTCCTTACCTTTGACAAATGTATTGCCTTTGACATCTTGACACATTCGTAGTACGCTCCTTCTGTGCGACGTATTTGAGCCAAAGTCGAGCAAGTCGTGGATGTTTTCATTGTAGATCTCACAGAAGGAGACCCATACTGAGAACTTCACATTAGAATCTGCTTCCAAACAAAGACTCTCTTCATCCAACTCGCCATAGCTCGAACCTAAAACGGTTAAGAGTGGAAATGGCGACTGTATAAATTAATCGTCACACATTTGGTTTCTAATCTTACACTAGATAAAAGCAGATACTGCTGACACTGTTATTTTAATTTGATCATTATTTAACATTTTGAATTGTTTCATCACTGTTAATTGAAAGCTAATCTATTTATGAAATCGTCATAATAGAAAGAAAAAAATGCAGAAATTATTATCAGTCTTTTAAGAGCCATTTCACGGCTATAACTTTTAATGAAACATAACAGACCAACAACAATAAAAATACACTACCAGTCAAAAGTTTAGGTACAACTTTAGATAGTTTTTAGCAATTTATTTCTCTACAAAACTACAGTATAAAATTAGATAACTGACAGTCTACTATTATAAGGTCAGCTGTTATGGAATAGTTCTTGCACAAACAGTATTTTCACGTGCATTTGCAAAACCCTTCAAGCACCATGAAGAAACTGGCTCTTATGAAGACCATCGACCAAAACTATCCTCTGCTGCAAAGGAGAAGTTAATTTAGAGTTACCAGCCTTTACAGAGGCTTTACAAAGCATAAGTAGCAGACACATATCAATATCACCTGAAGATTATTGCATTTTTTACATGCTCTTAGCATTGCTTTACAACTTAAAAAGAAATAAAAAGCAGGAAAGACCATGGAATTAGAAGGTGTGTACAAATTTTTGACTAGTACTGTACATCTAGAAGTATTTAATACTTGCCTTCAAGTAAGGTGCTGCAGGCTGAATTCGAAATGCTGGAGGAGCTTTTTTGCAAATCACCCTAGAGGAGAAAGATTTTCAAACATTTTTAAAAAATTGATTTAACTGATTATATTTATGATGTTCATTACTGTGCAAGAAATCTTGAGCCACCTTTTACCAACCTCTAGTCTGTTCCCACCACTCAGTATTCAGCACCACCAGTAAACTAATCACTGACCTAATCATCTGCACCTGTTTCTCACTGGTTCATGCCTTAAGTTAGATGTTTGAATGATTCATAGGTCACTGTGGAGCTTAATAAACAAAATACATTCCTCTGAAGGGACCTGACTGAAGATGAAAAGTTTTTGGGGAAGCCTGGAGAACTACTCATTAAGACCAAATTAAAAATATAAGCAAGTCTGGCTCCTTGAAAGCAAGATATGATGTTTAAAACATGGTTAGCTCAAGACTTTTGCACAGAACTGAAAAAATATAAAATAATTTCTATATTCGACTAAACCTCTTTAAATCTTCTTAGTAGGTTTTTCTTTATCTTGGCCTCCTCCTCTTGCTGGTCTTTAGTCAGTCTTGTGAAGTCGACACAGCGGTGTGGCTTAATGTTACTCTGTGCATAGACTCGTCCCTCAATGCTGTTGAAGATCACATTCAGTGACCTGGGCAGAATTCCTCCATCACTTTCAGGGCCTTTTAAAAAAAAAAGAAAGAAAGAAAAAGAAAAAGAGTGAATACACAATGTATCTTCACTGCAGAAGAGCTGCGCAAAACCCATAAGCAAAAAGCCCTATGAAGCAATCTCACCTAAAAACGTGAACGTCTTTCCAGCATTGGTTACACCGTAAGTGAAGACTAGAGAGTTTTCTCCTCCGAGTACATCCTTCACAAGGGCTTTTGTTGTTCCATCAAATATCTGTCTTTGTGTCGATTCCGGCCCATACACCTGCAAAATAAATTCAATATAAACATTATAAAATGGTATTTCAACCAGACATGACAATATAAACAAAATAATATGAAACAAAAACATCTTTGCACCTTTGAAAACTGGAATCGCTGGGCAAGTTGGGGTCCTAGTCTTTCACTTTGTCTTGCAGTCAGTGATATTCTCGGGGCCTTTAAAACCACATTGTCTGGGGGATTGACCGAAATGCAATCCTGTAAAGTTATAAAACTGTTAAAGGTGCCATATCATACATTTTAAACAAGTTAACATGAGTATTAGAAATCTATAAAATGTCTTAATATTTCAGCAGAAATAGCATTCAGATCATGCATTCTGGTTTCCATAAAATTCCCACTGTTTCACTTCTATTGCAATTTGCTGTTTCAGTGTTAAAATGCAAACGAGCTATTGCTCCTCCCACACTCCTTTGCAGAAATGCATTTTACAGGCAATCAAAACAAAGGAATCAGGTTTTGTTTGAATATGCAGAAATTAACCAGAGGAAGGGCTATGCAAATCACCCCCCTGTCCTTTTATGCTTTCTTGCTGGCGACAGCTGTAGCCGGAGGCATTAATGTTTTAAGGTTGTCTGTCCGTACGTCCCATTCTTGTGAATGCGGTATCTCAGGAAATTTTCACTTGGCCAAAAGGATGAACTGACTACATTTTGGTGTCAAGGCTCAAAGGTCAAAGTCACTGTGCCCTCTAGTCAGTCCCAGTCTGTCTGTTCAATTATTTTGAACACAATATCATAGGAAAGCTTTTGGGGAATTTCTTCAAAATTGACACAAATCTTCTCTTGTGAATTCACGCCTGCCTTATTGTGAAGGCGACAGCTCAGGACCACCTTGAGGGAATTTCTTCAAATCTGCCACAACCATCCACTTGAATGCGATATCTCAGGAACCCGATCACCTATCTAGCCATCCTTAACAGCTTCTTGAGAATGCTGACCTCCAAGTTTTGATGCCACAATCACAAAGACCAGAACACAGATCTGCGGGAGTCTCTTGTACCCATTGAAGGATCACAGTCTCTTCAAGAAGAATGATCTACACTGTTCCTCCCTGTGGAGGACATGACTACTGTGACTCCAGCCCAGTTTGTTATAGATTTGGACCGCAAGGTACCTGGACAAGCCAACTCTTTTCATTTCATCTCCCTGGGTGGCAGGACAAGGGGCCTCCGTTCCCTCTCATAGTACAGCACAAACTCATTGCTTTTGATGTACACCTTTTAAAAAAAACTCTGTCAGACATACCACCACAAGGCAATAATTTTAGTTCCTGCCTGGGACAATCATACTAGGCAGAAAATCTGAACTCTCTTTTCAAGCACATTTATTAACAAAAAAATTGATTAAGGAAAAAGGAAATCAACCACTTTCACCCACTTTATATTTCGTCTGTGAGGGAGACTCATGTGAAAGTCCAACAATGATCAAAAAGATAATTTTGCGTAATAGGATACCTTTAATTCTATTATTTTTGTCACTGATGCAGCATTCTTCCACTTAACTAATCTGCTTGAATAAGCCCAAAGACACAAAATCCTGTAAAATATACATACCTGTGATTCACCAAGTTCACTCTCTACGGACGTTAAAGGACGTATCCGCAAGTAGACTCGCAAGTGTTCCTTCTCCACAAAGGCAGGTTCCTGCAGGGACATGAAAATGGCAAGATAAATAATAATAATAATAATAAATAATAATAACAACCAAGGCAACACATAAAATTATAATGGGAATATATTTTACATCATAGAATCACAATATACATCACAAATACGTATCCAAGGGTGAGTCTAAAATTAACTGCCCTCCATTTATATTAAAACTTCTGTTGGTGCTTTCCCTTCAAGGCTCCTGTCTCCCCAGTCACTGCTGTGCAGGTGTGAACGTGTTACATAAGTTTATTTGAAATTGTGTGAGAGCAAAAACACTTGTGATTGGCACGAAAGAGAAATGTGATTAATTTTTTGCAACCTGAGGGTGTCCCTGGTTCAAAAGAACTCATGACAGCGCATAAACAGAAGCGTTTGAATATCTCCAAACAAAATTAGGACCGATTCTCTCTAAGCAACTTTAAGAGTATCATTACTGTCCACCATCAACTGGAAAATTGATGCTTACAGTTTTCTGGGATTCTTAAAGGCAGGAAAAAGGTTCAACAATCAACAGTGCTTGTTACAGTGAGATGCATATTGAAGTGCTGAAACCTAATCAGATTAAACGCAGAGGACTGCTATCCAATGCATGTCCACACATTTCTACCCAAACTGTCAACACTCTGCAAAAACTTTCTTTTGAGGTGTTAAAGCCTCCGCACTTTCACCTGTTTGGTCCCCTGAAAGCAGCACTATGAGAACTAAGATTCTTTTAACATTTTTGTTGTTGTTGGTCTTTCGGCTGCTCCCAGCAAGGGGTCGCCAGTTCCAGGGGACTGGAATATCCAGTCCGCACCACAACTTGGCACAGGTTTTACGCCGGATGCCCTTCCTGACGCAACCCTTCCATTTTATCCGGGCTCCCATTTTATCTGGACTGCATCCAGTGGCTGAGAATCGAACCCGGGCCTTCCACATGGCAGGCGAAACACCTACCACTGAGCCACCAGTGCCCCACTCTTAACATTTTTAACGAGGGAATATGAAAGCTTGTTGACAAACGGACAAATTGTATTGAAAAAAAAAAAGGATATTATAGCAAAATATTATGTATTTGTCTTTTTTAAAAGTTAATTCAAATAAATTCTACAGCCAGAGTTGTTGTTGCTGTTGTTAGACTTTCGGCTGCTCCTGCTTATTATTACCATCCGATCTGCACAGATGGTATGGTTTTACACCAGATGCCATTCCTGACACAACCCTACCATTTTATCCGGGCTTGGTACCAGCACTGCATCCAGTGGCTGTGGTTTGGGCATTGGGTGGGACCTGGGCCTTCCACATGGCAGACAAGAAACCTACCACTCAGCCGCCAACGCCCAAATTCTACAGTTAGAGTGCGGGAAATTTTTTGACTCATCCATGCATCATCATTTTAATGGCAGAGCATTTAAATGATAATTAAAAAATATATATTTTGATAAAACAATTCATATAACATGACAATTCTCACCCAAAATAAATTCATTAATATTTTATTAACTTATTAATGCATGCAAACATACCATGCATTTGTTCAGTTTTGTGAAAATGCCACAAGTCATCCACATTTTAAATTGAAAGTGAAATTGAACTTGTATGCGTCTTTATTGTATGCACTGTGTAGCTTTATAGTTTATACATACATACATACATACACACACACATTATAT
>JAOVVA010000054.1:16949441-16967844 GCA_028565275.1 Leiocassis micropogon
AGTTCTTCTTGGCCGAGCAGTTTTGGATGTCCTGGCTGTATATAAGATTCTTCTTCTTAAAAAAAAAGAAAGAAAGAAAGAAGCTTTTTTCCCCCAATAAAAATGTTTATTTCCCTGACCCTGAGAGTGGCAGTAATAATTGCCATTATGGTGCTAATGATCTGCAGCTGCTTCCTTCTCCTGCTGTGTTATGTTCTGACACACAGGTGTGCTTGTGATGGGAAACAGCAAATGCAACACACAAGATGTTTAAGGTGCTGTGAGTAAGACAGCCTATGTGGGCTGTTCTCATGTCTTGGACAGCTGCGGTCGAGGGTGTGTGTGTGTGTAAGGGAGAGAGAGAGAGAGAGAGAGAAAGTGTATGTGTGTGTGTGTGTGTGTATGTGTAAGATGTGGAATGCAGCACATTTGGAGGCCCCTGCTGGGAAAGATTCAGCGAGGTTTTTTTTTTTTTTTTACTGATTTAGCCACTGAAAAGCATGTGTGAGCCCTGAACCTGTCACCACAAAGAGCTGCTACGGCATGCCGCTCTGAAGATTAATCTAGAATATGAAATATGAACTTGGTGCTGACACAGGTACAGGTGCTGACATGGCAAGAGGAAACATACCAAGCTGCTTGACAAAGCTTTCATCACATACTTATGCTCCATATAACTGGAAAAAATTAATAATTAGCTGGACTCCTTATTATAAATAATATAATACTTTGAATTAAAAGAGTATGTAAAAACATTGGAAGACGTGGGATAAATCTATGATCTTTACAAACCCATTCATATCTGTGAGATGACCGTTAACATGCACTTGGGCCCAACTGTCAATGATTATTGCCAAACCCATTTTTAAACACTAATGAGAGTAACTACTGCTATCTACTGGTTTATTTGTTTAATTTATTCACTGGCCAGCATTTTTTCATTAGTAGCAAGCAAAGAGCTGATGGCTTAATGAGCTGCTGGCGGGCAATGAGACGAAACTTTGGAAGAGAATCTCTCACTGGATACTAATGAATTAAATTCAGCATCGTGCTGCTTAATATTAAAACAATATTTCTCAACAGCAGCACATGTTCATGTCTCTATATTTTGAACAAAACTTTAGTCCCGTGCCAAGAATTCCCTTGGCATTTGACTCACCTTAACAAAATCCAGCTCATTGTCTTCTCCAGAAAACAAATCCAAGGAGTGGCGCTCCATCAGTATGCCGAACCTGTCACACTTAAAAGAGTTGCAAAACATTGATTGTACTGTATTTACATTAAAACTTTAGCCAGAAGTCATACCATATAATAAACACCTAATCTGTAAAAGTAAAAAAAATAAATAAAAAAAAAGTAAAAAAGTGAAGTATTTCACTTTTTCAGTTTTTAATCTAAATTGCTGTATATTTTATTTGATTCACGCATGCACACTTGAATTAATCTTACTGGAGCACAGCAGAGGTGCTGCTATGTGTGGTATGTTTATTAATGAGGGAAATGCTGAGCAGACAAATGTGCACATCATTTCTACAGCAGCCTTGCACATCTATTCCAGAGCACAGTGACGATGGCTGCAGTGCCAAAATACAGTAGGAATGATGTACAAGAAATTCTTGGATCAGCTGTTTTATTTGTTTTCCTTGATCTTTTATGCCATTTTTTATATTTATGAGACAAATGGTAGCTCAGGAGGTTGAAGTGCTGGGTTACTGATCAGAAGGTCGGTGGTTCATGCCCCAGCTTCACCAGGCTGCTATTGTGGAATTTTGATCAAGACCCTTAACCATGTCCGCTCCAGGGGTCCATGGCTGGCACTGCATTTCTATCCATTTTCTAGACAATTTGCATTACGCTGAGTTTAATCATATTCCCATCACTATGAATGTTTTACATGGCCTTCTTGTGGCCTTCATCCCTTTGAGGTCTTTCAATTAAACGTATTCCTTTTATCTTTTTAATTGTTTATTTATGGTCTACTCTTTAGCAGTACTTCACTATTTCTAAGCAATTTACCAAGCAGTAGATTTTAACACACATAAAGTAATGGTTTGGCGCTGTTGGTTTGTTCTGATACTCAGCTATATTTTTATAGTCTATCACTATCACAGCAGTGGATAAGGTCCAGCACTGATGACTAGAAAGTTGAATGCTTGTTGCTTAAAAGCATCATCAACGAGAACAAAATGATTTTTTATGATTATCCTACTTTCATGGGATTGATGATTTTGGCTAATAGTCTTCACAACAATGATGGAATCTACATGCATTTTGAAATCAATCATACAGCCCTTGCCAACTGAGCAGCCATTATAACCCATTACCATTACCTATATGGTGAATGTATTGTATATATGAGCATATAAACTATATGTATGTCTTTAATGAAGGCATTTTTCACATAAACACAATGCCCATTGTTTATGCACTGGTAACAAGTGCAGTTACTAATGGCCTCCACTGTATTACACCTGTATTCAACTTTTTTGTTTCCTGCAGTATTAATGCACAAGGCTAAAGTGAACAAATAGATTTTACATGATATTATATTTTAAGCATTGCTTACCTTAGCAACTCAAATATTGTGAAAAATCCCACTTCAGTGAGGCAAGCTTTATGCAGTGATGTTTTTTTCCTCTCTTGGGTATTACCAAGGTCTTTACTGTGGCTCACACACCTCCTGAAAACACAAGGCACTTATGGTGATGTCCTTGCTTCTGTGAGTCAGATTCTCTCCCACCCACCAATTCTTTGAGGCAGCACTTTTTTAGCTTTGACACAAGCTGTGTGAAGCTTGAACTTGCTGATCCTCATTTATCATCAGTGCTGTCAAAGGCGAATGTGGCTAGGGGTGGTGATTAATAACTTTCTTTGAATATGCTCTAGTTTTTGATGTTGTTGTAAATGAATATTCCATCAAAAAAACTAATAATGTAACAGAAAAAGTGTATAGATGTAAAAAGATGTTGTGTTGTATTAAGAAACTCTATCCAATTTGTCAGGTAATAATTGTGCATCTTTTCTGCCTCGTTCTTAAAAGGTATTTAATTCAGGATACTATTATTTAATATGAAGATAATTACACAGTGCTTCAAAAAAATCTGAATCATATGCAAAATTTATTCAACAGTATAAATTACAGCAAATGCTCACACCACTTATATATCATATTATATATATCACTGTGTATACGCTGAATACAAAGACATAATGCATGAAAACTGATGTTGTTACATGCAGAGCAAATTTCTTCCCTTAATGCAACGATTGTTCTGGGTTGTTTCTTCCAGAACTTCTGGCTTCAGATTTCCCTGAAGAAAAAGTGGTGTTAAGTCTGGTTCTATTCTCTCTTATATTGTTAGATTAGAAGCACTCTTGGGTTGAAAATGACAAGATAAATATCAAATTTCATATAAGAAAAAATGTTTATACACCCAGACTTTTGGGCTACCCTGTTTAGTTATGTGCTGGGTCTTAGTTTCTATTTTTATTCCCATCAAGCCCTTTGAAGTTAATCTATAGATTTCTAAAAACAAGCCTTTCTCACAGCTGCTAAGGGGTGGCCATATCTCACTTTCAGCTGGTTCCCCTAAAGTCCCGGTCACACCCAAGAAACTCATTAGAGGAATGGTGACCATGTTCTGTGTGCTGTGCTCCTTAAGCAACACTTGTGGTAAAGCATTAAGAACTCTGATTTGGATATGACTCGAATCATTACTGTTGCTATTGTGTTTGATTTAAAATAACTGAGCAGAAATAAGTGTTTGCATGTAATATACATATGACATATGACATACACTATATTTCCATATGTATTTATCAATTCAATTCAAGTTTTATTGTTATATACAGATAACAATTAGCCATCATTACCGTAATGAAATTCTTAGACCCGTGTTCCGCAACTTTACATAAACATATAAATATAAAAATATAGGAAGAGGAGAAAAAAAAGGGCGGTAAAGGTACTACAATAAGAGAGAGAGAGAGAGAAAAAAAATAATAATAAATATATATATATATATATATATACCATTATTGCAAAGGTATCTGTATGTGCAAATTTAATCACCCATCCAAATCATTAAAATCTTGTGTTTCAATTGCTTCTATGGTTACAGGTGTATAAAATTAAGCACCTAGACATGCAGACGCTTTCTACAAACATTTGTGAAAGAATGGGTCGCTCTCAGGAGCTCAGTGAATTCCACCATGATAGGATGCCACCTGTGCAATAATCCATTCGTGAAATTTCCTCGTTACTAAATATTCCACTGTGAACTTTTAGAGGTATTTTAACAAAGTGGAAGCGATTGGAAACGACAGCTACTCAGCTGTCGAAGTGGTAGGTCATGTAAAATCACAGAGCAGAATTCTCAGACACATAGTACATAGGTTACCAACTGGGCTAAATGGGTTTCCACGGCCAAGCAGCTGCATTCAAGCCTTACATCACCAGGAGTTCAGGAGTTGGGCTTGGCCCCTTAGTTTCAGTGGAAAGAACTCTTTTTTTGATTGGCATTCTTAGTACCCAAAGCAAATCTATATGTAGTATGTGGTATTTTCAATGTATTGTACATACTATGTGTACCAATAGTCAGCCCATTCAGTCTGATCCCACATAAAATCCAATGCATCACAAATTGCTCAAAAAAGGCATGGCTGGCCACGATAGAAATACCCAAACACCCAATGCACTACAGCCCACCATGCATGGTGCTCAGCAGGCAAAGAGCCCAAACCCAGCCTTCAAACTCCCCAGATCCCAATGTGATCAAGCATCCATGGAAGGTTCCGTAACAAACAAGTCCAATCCATGGAGGCCTCACCCTGCAACCCACAGGATCCAAAGGATTTGCTGCTAACATCCTGTGCCAAACAACACAACACACCCCCAGAGATCCTGTGGAGCCATGCCCCGAGGGGCTAGAACTTCCCAGGTGTCACAAGAGGAACCCTAGAGGGTTTTATTGTTAATAGTTTATAAATGTAAATGTTATGGCTGATTGGTGTAAGCAGTGCAGGCTTTATGGTTATAGTGCTATTATATATTAGGTTTTACATGATATTAAAGATGCAGAATGTGATAAAGGTTTTAAACCTTTTAAAAGAATAGTCCGGGCTATAGTATAGCCTTCACAAAACATGTTATTAGAAACACTAGTACACCGACTCCTTGCTGTGATTGTTATTCTGTACAGTTGTGGTGAGATGAGTAGCATCTCAGAATGCACATGATGATCCTTAAGATAAATGGGCTACAAGAGCAGAAGACTACATGTGTTTAACTTCTGTTAGCCAAGAACAGAAAGCTGAGGCTGCAGTGAGTACGGGCTCACCAGAATTGGACAGCTGAAGAAAAAAGTAGCCTAGTCTAATGAATCTTTATTTCTTCTGAGGGCCACAAATGGTAGGGTCAAAATTTGGCACCAACAGCATGAAAGCATAGATCAGACCTGCCTTGTGTCAACATTCCAAGCTGGTGAAGGTGGTGTAATTGTGTAGGGAATGTTTTTTTGCGCACTTTAAGCCAAAAATGACCACTCAATCATCGCTTGAAATCAACAACCTATTTATGTATTGATGCTGACCATGTGTCATGGCCACAATTTGCCCACCTTCTAATGGCTACTTCCAGAATGTCAATGGATAGCTGTACATAATTCAAAAGATGTCTTAAACTGGTGTCATGAACATCAAAAAGTCAGAAGTCATGAACATCAAAAAGTTTTCTTCATTGGCCTTCCCAGTCACCAGATCTGAATCCAATAAAAACATCTTTTGGGATGTAGTAGAATAGGAGCATTGACAGGAATTGTGTAATGCAACATGGACCAAAATCTTGAAATGTTTTCAATGTTTTGTAGAATCTATATCATGAAGAACTGATTCTGCTTTCAAGAGCAAAATACAGCTATACCCAGGATCAGTATAGTGTTCCTCATAAAGTGATTAGAGGTGGTAAGTAACTTTAAGAAGAGCTAAAACCATTTTTTACATATTTAAATAATTTTCATCTGCAACATATGTGCGCTCCTATTCAGTAATGTGTTTAATTAATTGTTTTTGTCCAATGCATTATCTGAAAGTTAGCAACATTAAAGAAGGCTTTTAGCTCTGTCCACTTGCCTCAATGACATCATGCCATATCTCCCTGTCATTCTGATATTCATTAAATGTACTAGAAATTATTGAAATTTCCTGTTACTGTTTGAAACCTTTTTAAGCTCAACATGTTGAATGTTAGTGAATTTTGATGAATTGTTTGAATTTTGATGAAATGTTTTTTTCTATAACAACAAAGAAATTATTTTCCAGTGAACTGTTTTGAAGTCTTTTTCTTGATAGTGCCTTCAAAGTAAAATTATTTTTTTTATCTCTAACATTTTCCAAAGATTTCACGGTTTAATAAAATTAAAATTTCAAAAATAAGCATATTTAATTGCATGAAGCTTAATTTCCAGGAATAGGTGCAATTTAAAAGGTTTCTGTTCCCCTGCAGTGCTTTGCACTAAATTCAGTTTGAAGCTGTTTGTTTCGTGTGTACTGTCAATAATCACGCCAGCTCTACCCCCTTATCCGAGCTAGAGAAAATTATTAAAAAAAATAAAAGAAAGAAAGAAATATGAACAAAAAGAGATCTGTACAATATTATGAATTAACAAATTTAGCCTGAGGGTTATTATTAAAGATGATTCAGCTTACATTTTACTTTGAAGAATCACAATACCCAGTGCAGTGTGTGTTGTTGGTTCTCACACTCGGTGAGTTAGCGATCTCTATTATGGATGGAACAAATATTTTTATGGCTGAATATTGCCAATGCGTAAATGCTCACTCGCTCATCATCTATACCGCTTTGTCCTGTATACAGGGCCTGGAGCTTATCCCAGGAGCACCCAGAATGGGGTGCCAATCCATTACATCACACACCCTCACACACTGATTCACCGCTACTGGAAATTTGGGAACGGCAATTAGTCTAATCTGCATGTCTTTAGATTGTGGGAGGAAACCAGAGTACCTGGAGGAAACCCACCAAGCACAGGGAGATCATGTACTCCATGCACACAGATCAGAGGTGGGGATTAAACACGGACCCACTAAGCCACCATGCCGCCTGCTTAAATGCTTACAGTATTTATTTGATTAAAACAAATTGTATAACATGGCAAATCCTTCAAAAATAAATATTTTTAACATGTATTTTCAGTATCTCTGACCATTTTTTAAAAAGTGACTAGAGCTCATTATGACATTTGGAGGAAAAAAAACATGGCTGACAAAGAGATATAAAACAAACAGCAAACAGTAACAATTAAAAATAACTTTTTGATCAAAGTTGAGCTTATGTAGAGCAGAAGTAAAGATGAAAGATGGTGGTCATTTGATTTTTTTTAATTATTTTAATCATGTTCATAATCTAATAGAATTTTATTAATAAATAAATATTCGGTAATGCTTCTGGTTTCGTCCAAAATGCCGCAAGCCATGCAATTTGGAAATAAATTAAAAAAAACTTCTATATGTCTGATTCGTATTTATCTCCAAAGCATTTCATTTGTTTTATTTCATGCCTACATGAAAATGAAAGAAACAAATTCGATAAGATAAACTGAATACATATTCAATAAACGTGCACTGACAAAAACAAACATATTTAACAGATGTTTTGGCCTCGTATAGCCCGCCGTTACGACATCAGCTGCGCCCCAGTTTGGCTCCAATCAGAGTCTCAGCGCTCAAGCAGCTCGGCGTAAACACGAGTCTTCCGCCCCGCCCTTCATCATCCCCATCATCATCATCGTCCGCGTCCACACACACAGTGAGCAGTTCCGCCTTCCTTCTCCCCGCAGACTTTTCCGCATGTCACATCTACAGCACACGCTCGCTAAATTACTGCGCAGCACCATGCAGGAGGAGGACGCGTGATCTCTCACAAGGTAAGGCACACTGCGCGTTAAACTCCCCGAGCCATGACGGATCAGCGGTTTCTTCTTCCAAGGTACCCGGTGTAGTAAAGTTTCAGTCGCGATCGGGTGTACACATGTCTAGAGTTTCCAGGGCATGCGTGTGTGTGTGTGTGTGTGTGTGTGGCTCCCGGTGACTGTGAGGTGACAGCTTCACTAGCAGGACTTTAACTAGTCAGGGCTTCGTTCTCTCTCTCTATCTCTCTCTTACAGACACACACACACACACACACACACACACAGATTCGCTTTAAGAGTATTATTTTGGACGGAGGTGATAAATACAGAATGCACTTGAAAATAAACTAAACAAGCAGGCAGTGTTACTGTTGCTGCTGTTACACGACGTGAGTGATATGTCCGCTTTAATCTTGTTGAAACACTATCTATAACTAAAAAATAACAGAGATATGATATTAAGTTGAAATGATATTGACCAACTTTCAGCCTTGTCCTGAGCCTTAAACTTTGGTGTGTCATGCTAAGGCCGAGATTACAGTCTGCTGTCAAACTCTAACCCTCTAACCCTGTCTTCCTGGAAGTTTACAGAGTTCACGCCCCTGTTTTTTTTTTTTTTTTTGTATTTTCAAATTGAACGTCGTCGGCTTGTAGCGTCAAAGGGTACTAAATACTGGTTGTTCTTATTATCATTAGTATTGTGGCACCTGTGGTTTGTACTCCTTCAGCGCACTGTTTCTGTGTACTGTGTGTGTACTGAGCTTCCCGCTAAACGCTCTGTGAGAGAGAGAGAGAACGAGAGGCCATATCGCTTTCGGTTTGTTCAAGTGGGCGGGGCTTAACGCTGCACGCACCTGCGCGCATGGCAATTGTTACAGTTTTGAACAAAAAGTAACAGTTATAAATGAACAAACAAACAAACAAATAGATAGATACATTTTGTTACTTCCCTGTAGGCACAGCGATTTAGCCCTGTTGTCTCTGGAGATATGGCAGAGCTAAAGATGCTGCAATTTGCTTTGGGAGTGACAAGAATGGACAGGTTAAGGAATGAGCATATTAGAGGGACAGTGCAGCTTGGGGGCAAAGTTAGCGAGGCCAGATTACATGCAGAGGAGGGATGAGGGATATATCAGGAGGAGAATGCTAGAGATGGAGAAGAGGAAAGCCCAAGACGAAGTAAAGAAGGACTTGCAGGAGGTTGGAGTAACAAAGTAAGATGTGGTAGACAGAGTTAGACGGAGATTAATCGTCCGCTGTAGTGACCCCTAACAGGGGCAGCCAAAAGAAGAAGAAGCCTCGCACTTCCAGGTTCAAGGGTTTAAATCACTCCTAGTGTCTTGTGCGTTTCTTTCAGGTACTTCAGTATCTCCTACAGTCCAAAGACATACACTGTAGGATGATTAGGGTTCCAAAAGTGCCTGTAGTGTATGATTGTGTGTGTGTGTGTGTGTGTGTGTGTGTGTGTGTGTGTGTGTCCAGCGATGAGTTGGCACCTCATTCTATCATGTTTTGTCATGTGTTTTAGGCCCCTGTGACCCTACACTGGATAAGTGATATGGAAAATGGATACAGTTTTCCAAGTTGATTTAGATGAGAGCCAGCTCCAAAAATGCTGTCTAAAAGATGGCCACAAGGGTGTAACTCAAATTCAAAATTCAGATTTTGTCATGTACGCAACCATACACAGTATAATATGCAGTGAAATGCTTATACGACTGTTTGTGGCCTACAAAAGGAAGATAGGATAGAAAAGAAAGATAGAAACTGCAATGGAAAAATGGTACTGAGAAATTTTGTTTTAAATTTGGGATGAATATAAAAATCTACAATTCATTTAATTACAATATAATATAATTAAAATAGAAATATATAAAATGTATAAATCACACAGGATGTGCAGCGTAAAAGGAGTATAAACGATGTATATATTCATCTCTGTCTTTCTTTCAGGTATCCAACAGATATCAAAGGAGCACAATGACAGAAAGACAGCACACATGATATCATGATGTCACCGAAGGCCGAACATGCCAGGGCATAAGGCCAAGGTGCTCTGCGGCAGAGCTGTGCTTTGAGGTCTACCCTCAGCTGTTCACTCCGTAGATCTTCCACACCCTACACGGAACCTCCAATATCCCTCCACCTGCGCAAGGTGAAAATGGGCACTCAGAGGAAGCACTTAGTCAAGGAGTTCAACCACTTCATCACTTGTTATGTGTGTAAAGGCTACCTGATCAAGCCGACCACCGTGACAGAGTGCCTGCATACCTGTGAGTGCTTTGCCCTTACAAAGAGATTTTTTTAAAGGCATCAACAGAGATTGCCAAGGCAGGCTTGCTGTCACCCTGAGATTAATGCTGTGTTCCATTCCTATTAGAACTCCTTCATCAGGCTCCCCTTATAATTCCTTTGGGGATCCCAGTTGACATGTAGGGCCATTCTTATACTAAAATAAATATTTCTATATGAGGCCACAGGGGTCTGAGAGAGATTCAGTCAACAGTTTAATTTAGCCAATAGGCATTGCAATCTAACCATTAAAAGAACAGACTTTGTGGAGCAAGTATGAGAAGTATAATCTTAGGAATATGACATTGTGTTCGTTGCCATTTTCAGGATATTCCAAACTCCTTCCCTTGTGCAGTTGTTGTCCACCAATGTGATCTAAATGATATGCACTTTTAAGTCAAGAAGGGAACTAACTGAGGCATGTAGCGCTCAGGAAATCTGATAGAAAACACCGGCGTGTCACTGTGTTAGGGGTGCATGCTGTATTTCATTGAATTTCACTCTTGTTCCACTGTTGTTATCAAATCCTTCTGCTACAGTGCCAAGATCTCTCTTGCCTCCTGAGGACAATCCCATTAATGAGGCATTATGTATGGAATTACAGGTGACTACAGAATTATTGGCGCCATTTATAAAACTATTATGAAAATGAATAAAATATACATCAAAATAAAACTTGAATAAATGAGTTTACTGTTTCCAGGTTTACTGTTCCAGATTTAGTCCTTGCTTTAAGTGTTATAATAACTGGGAGGGCTTTCCCCTAGATTTCCTAGTGCGGCTATGGGGAGTTACACATTCAGTGACAAGAGCATTAATGAGGTCAAGCCCTGATACTGTAGGTGAGGAGGCTGTTTAGGGGTCTGTGAATGACATTCGTTGACAAATCATTTTTTTAATGGAGCTCGCTTTGTGCACTGGGATATTGTTATGCTGGAACAGGTTTGGGGCTTTTACTGTAGTTCCACTGAAGTAATTTTGTAATTCTGCAGCATACTGTGCAATTGTGTGCTTTCAACTTTGTGTCAAAAGCTTTCACATGGGTGTGATGATCAGGTGTCCGCAAACTTTTGGCATACAGTGTGCAATAATGGCAATGGAGGTAATTACAAGATTCTGAAACCACTGAGGGGTCTTATGAGTTTAAATGGTTTTAAAAAACAAGCTAAAGTGATTGTTTATATAAAGTTTACTATTTACAGTATTCTGAATCCTTGTGCATATTATTTTATCACTTGATGGGTGCCAATATTTTGGAATTCACTTTATTATAATGCATGTGTTTTGTCTTTGAGGACATTCCTTCTGACATATAGCATCATGTCTTGTGCAATATAATTCAAGGGACCACACATATAATTGTTCCTAAAGATTTTGAGCTTTGTGTTTGTGCTGCTTCACCCGGCATGTACTCAATGTGTGTTTTATTCTACACCTCTTGATGTTTTGATGGAATAGTAAAAGGTGAAAGTGCCCTTGTAGATGCACACATCTGCAGTCCTCAGGGTGAACGCGGATATCTGGAGCCCCAGTCACCATGACAACAAATGTCTTTCCACCTTCAATGAGTGTTTTGTGTTCCAATTATTTGTTTGTAGGAGTCGGTTTCTTATCTTTTCACAAACTGTAATCCAAAGGGGAAAGACAAACAACAAGGCTTCTATTTCAATACAAAGGCTTGTTGTGAAGTCTTGTGTTTGATAGGATGATTTAGTTTTTTTTTCCCTCACTCTCTCTCTCACTCTCTCTGTCTTTCTCTCTCCTTAACTTGCTTATCCTGTAGCAGTGAGAAGTGCATTAGAATGAATCAGCAGCTAGTGTTGTTTGTACACTGCTTATTATTGCCTATAAATCTGGTCAGGTGTGACTCCGATTGTGACTTCTGGGTGAGTGTGTGAAAACAGAGCCACTAACAGGCATGCATGATGTATAGGTTTATTCCTAAGTGTACAGCCAGAAGGTAATACACACTATAGTTTGCTCAAAGGCCTAAGAGCTGTTACTGTATATTTACCCTCTTTCCTTAGAGCATTCTGTATATTTCTGCCCTAATTATGTGTAAGCTGATTTGTGTATTAATAAACGCTAAATGTGTGTCTTCATCTATTTAGAGAAAAAAAGCCCGGTTCATTGTTATGGTTTGTATGGGTGAGAGAGTGAGCGAGAGAGTAAGGGTGAGAGAGAGAGAGAGAGAGAGAGCGAGAGAGCGAGCGAGCGTAATGTAGTGTACTCATGCAGTTGGCGCCATGAATAGGATGCAGCTCCGGCCTTTATCTCAGTTTCAAGCCCAAGGCTTAGTTTACTTACACACCACATAGATATGCAGATTTCAGTCTTCCAGATGCAGACAATGAAGTTCCCAGAAACTGTAAATCTTAAAAGGATAATATAAGAGATTATACCAATGGCACAAAGAGCCAATTGTTCTTTGGGAGATTCAGACATTCAGTCAGTGAAATCCATTTGCCTGGAGAAAGTGGTAAGGTTTCCCACAGAATGCTATTTTTTTGTCTTGGCATCTTAATTAAAACTAATAGTAAAATGTTTCTGTTCATTCATAAGGGCATAGCAGCTTCACTGCATTGCAAAAAGTTAATCCTAATTCTTCTTTTCCGTCCTTGACAGTTTGTAAAAGTTGCATCGTCCAGCATTTTGAAGACAGCAACGATTGTCCGAAATGTGGCATCCAAGTCCATGAAACGAACCCACTGGAAATGTTAAGGTAAGACGTTGTCATGATGTGGATAATAACTACAGAAATGGATAAATATATTTGCTATACATTTATATCTCCAAGGAGAAACAAGAAAAATATTAAAGCAGAAGTATGTACATCTTAGAGCTGTATACAGACTTTGTAGTAAATTCCATTTTTAGTTAAACAACCCCAACCTTTTTTTGCCCTCCCCCCAGCTGGATCCGCCCCCTTTTAGGTACAGCGTTATACTTTAGTAGTTAAATTCCAAGGGAGAATCATAATCGGCCATAATAACTTAATCTTTACAGATCGGCTGTCCCTCAGCTGGCCGATCACATAAACCGATATTATTGTGATGATCGAAAACACATGAGTGACAGCCACATCAACATCCCGTCGCCTGTCTGAGAATATTACCAAGTCTCTTCAAAAGATGACAAATTTGCATTATGCAATGCTTTTGTCTAATGTAAAACAACCTGGGAGAATGTCTGCCAAAAGCCTTAACACGAAAAAACTCTTAACAACGTACTGTGAGTAATTTGAGTATAAAAAGTTATCCGACCCTCACTCAAGCAACTACAGCAGAAGCCCTCAAAAAGCTCGAGCCCAACTCTGCAGAGAAAAAGACGAAAACCATTATCACAAAAATAATAATGAGAAATAAAGAGTGGCTCCCAGCTCTGGCCGAGGCAGCCCGGGTTTGCCTTACTGCTCCATGCATGAGAGCTGACAGTGACTATTCAGCATGGCTGCACACATTCTGGATGATAAGAGGAATAGACTGTCTCTTTAACATGCAGAAATGCTGATATTTATAAAGAAATGCCTGCCCTCGCTGCCTACTAATGAGTAGCAGAGTTTTGATTTGTTATTCATCGTTCCATGTGCTTCATGTTATAACGAGTGAGTATGGGGCAGTCACAGTCGCATTTTGGATGCCTTTCGGCATTTGTGAGAGCTCTTCTAGTTAAGGAATGAAAGATGTTGCCGTTCAGTAAATCATTTTCAATTAAATTAAAATATTTAATTTAAAGAATTTTTTTTATTTTCAATTCATGATGCTTTCTCAGATCTTAATTATATTTGTGAACTGTAGTTTAGAATAATTATTTTTTTACTGGTAAAATTACGGGTGTAAATAAATAAACAATACTACACAATAAATTGAACACTTTAAATGGAAGATCCCAATAACCCCCACACACCTGTGATCAGCACTCGGTGATCGGTATCAGACGATTCTGATGTCTGGAATCGGTGATCGATGATTGTGCCCAAAAACCCTCATTCTGATGTTGTTGTATCAGGGTGTACTGTAGTTCCAAAATAATGTGATGGAAATCTTTTACATTAATGGCCCACAATATAAGATTTTTGATATAAGAATAGAGCTGTCAACCAACAAGCCATGTATAAATGTAGCTCAGGTAAATCGTCAATTTTGGAGATGCATCTATAATGGGAATGCATCAATAATAACCATGCTCATTTACTGTAATTTAAACATATGACAACATATAGTTAAATATTTAGAAGACAATAAATCTCCTTCGTGCAGTATATATAACAAAATTATCTATCTGAAGTTTAAAAGAGTGACTGTAAAAGTGTATGTGCATGGACATGCATGTATCCTTAGTTCACTTAGTTCAGCCATTCTACAGCAAACGACCTCTTTTATGTTGTTTCATTTTTCATCTTGTTATCACTAAGCTGAAGAACAGCTAACAGCTCACACGTTTGCATATGTTTGCATCTGTACATTTTAGCACCAGTAGTAGCAATTGAATCTCAGTCAGATTACGGACTCAGAGCATCTACTATGAGTGAACTAAGGTTGACGCCAGACTTCTGGGAATGCTGCTGAAAATTTCTCATAGACTGCTTCACATGTAATTCAGCTGACGCTAATTCGTCTAGTCGTATCTGCATGCAACTGGGCAGGCCTGTAGTGTGTGTATGGGAGTCTATGCAATAAATTTGGTATTCACAGAGATGCATTCCAGGCAACAGCTGCACTTCTAAGTGTTGCCAATGTTTCAGCTGTGAGACTTCACCACCCCCGATGCTCTGTCCGCACACACACACAGGTGCAGCCCTGGATCTGTGTAGGAGCGCTCGGTCTAAACGTAATAACCACAATATATTGCTCCGGTGTGTGCGCCTGTGCTGGACCTCAGTTACATCGACACAAATGTTATTTTTATGACGGTAGTTATATGGCTTGTTGTGTAATTAAAAAAATAATTTTTTTCATGTCCAGCCTCTAACTGTGTCATGTTTTTAAAGGTTGGACAACACATTAGAAGAAATCATATTCAAGCTTGTGCCTGGACTTCGGGAAAGTAAGTGCACTCGATTACTTCTCGATTAAAGAAAAACAACATCTGAGAGCCATCATCTCTAAGGCAGTTTATCTAAAACTCACTGGTAATGAGCTTATCAGGCCCAGGTTATAAAGCCTGTAGGAAAGAAATTCATATTTTATTAATGTTATATTTTTCTTTAACCTGGAGACGGCCAGTTACTTGCACTGTTTCTTACAGTTATCCATGTGCAATCAGGCAAAAATAGAAATCCCACCCAAAAGAATAAAAGTGCTGTGCTGTTTCGAAAAAGAAACATTTTTGATTTAGAGCTTAATTTACAAATAAATTATAAATAAAGGACAAGAAAACAAAAGCATATGTTCAGCATAAAATCCTATTCCCCACTTTAACTGCTTGTATATATTATAACGTATATACATTTTATATAACATTTCAGCAAAACTGTATTTCATTTGTCTCTTGTTACAGGAAAGCATGTTGAGATCCTTTATCACGCATATACAACAGATGAAGTAATTAGAGAGTAGCTCGTAAAAGGTGAAGTATTTCATCAAGGCGATGTAGTAGTTAGATACTGACAACATAAACTAGGGAATTTTGTGTCTCACCAATGAGACCGAGCATGGAGTCGATTGCTTAGTTATGCATTTTAAAACATCCTTGACTTTCCTTCTGTCTTTGGGTTTTCTCTTTTCTGTACAGAGGAAGAACAACAGGAGATTGAATTCTGGAAAAAGAACAAGTCAAAAGAAAACAATGGCGGTAAGCACACCTCTTTGTCCTGTTGAGATTTTTGGAGAACGAGATAGAGAGATATGGTAACCTGTCACGACAAAATATATAAATTATATATAACCGCATGTATGTGTTAGATTACCCTTATATCGCCTTATAGCACATTGCCAAATCTTTATTTTTTTTAATTATGTAAAGTATGGGGTTATACTTTTAAATATACCCTATATACAGGCATTTAATGTGGGGCATCAACAAAATAACTTTATCATTGACGTTATAGTCGCTATCAGTCTTTATTGTCATTATCAACTCATGTTGTTCAGTTCCCTCTGAAACGGCACACATGCGCACATCCATATGCCTTTTTTCACGTTTTTCCTCCTTGAACTTAGACATAAGGCACTTTACTTCCCCTAGCACTGCAGCCATTTCTGTAGCTTTTCTCCAGGTTCGCTCGGACTTGACTCATTGCCACAAATATCCACTAAATCAAGGATTTCACTTTCTCTCGACTGGCTAATAATAATCCCCACTCTGCCAGTGCTGCCTGATGACATCAGCACCGTATACATGCGCAGAGGCAAAAAGTCGCATGAATTCCCATATGATCGTTCTCATTCTAGTCACATGACCACATACCATACATATGAAAGTGACTATGCATATGCAGTATACATATGAAAGTAACGTATGAATGCACCACATATGAAAATGACTCAGATCAATTTTGAAAAAATAGAATTTTGCGTTCAGACTGATAAAAAAAAATCTGATCTATATCACATCATCTGACCAAGAAAAAAAAATAGATTTAAGCCGCTACAAGCTGGTAGTGTGAACGTATCTTTTTATTTCTCATAAATGGCCTACCTTTTCCTGTATACATTGTTACCATAGAAACAATAACCTAGTGCTTTAGATTGCTGCTGTTTTAAAATATAAACTCCTTCTGAATTCAACAATTTAGAAGGGCAGTGGTATAAGTTAGCCCTAAAGTTGTCAACTTGATTTGCAATACTGTTCACTGCTTAATTAGTGATAAAATTGGTTCACGTTATGGGATGTCAGTGAGAGCGCTTTTAGATTGACTTGTACGTTGTTCATAGCATGAATGTCTGTGTACTATAAATTAAAGGATAACGCTGTGTTTGAGCGTCAGCTGGCATAAACTCTAGTCTAGATGCCTGTGGGAGTGTTACATTTCGATTTTAAGGGTGACAGCAGGCAGCCATCTCTAAGGAACTCTGATTATACAGTATCTGTCTTCATCTCACCACACTGAGGTGTGCTAAGGAAGCAATCGGTCAGTTACAAATGACTAAGCTATAGCTTACTGTATGTTACCCACTGACTCATTGAGTGCATTCTCATGTGAAAGCATGCTCAATTTTGTAGGTCTAGTCTCAAGCAAGATTAGGACCCTAGATGTCTTTGTGGTTGTGATGACTAGAAATGACCAGGCTAGAGATTTAATGTCATGGTCATGTTGTTCCAGCTTGCTGTCAGGTTCAGTCTGCAGATGTTAAATAAAGCCTTGTGTCTGCTAGTCCATATTTTATACATCACAACCCGGGGTCTGAAAAATCCGTTGCGGTCTGCAGAAACATGGCTTGTCCTATTATTGAACGTTAGAAAAGCCGCTTTGTTTTCCTGCCGCGCATTTACTCACTGAATTACCCAATCGCGCAGCAGCCACACAGAATTTCCTGAAGGCTTCAATCTCCATGACAGCTCATAAAGAGTGTGCAGCTGTAAGCAATTCTTAATGATTGTGTAATTACTTTCCTCTTCATGTCCCCCAAGTGCGTCTTCTTGTATATCGCCGTTCTAATTTGAAAGGAAGAATTGGTGAAAGGCACGGCTGCTCGATCGAAACGACGAATGTGTTCAGTTCAGCAGAACGATTGTCAGGCTTTCGATTAGGTTTGATGTCGGGTTAATTCATTCAACCAAGGTGAAAATATTGCATCTCATGCATACTATGTGTGTTTGTCCATCTCGTTTATTCCCTCATTTCTACTCACAGGTCCGTATTGCTGCATGTGTGTACACAGTCATTAAAGGGCTTCTGTCTCATTTCAGATGACGGCCCTGAGTGTAAGAGGATGAAGTTGGATGACGACATCGATGATGGTGGCGATGGAGATTACCACAGGAACGACCCACAGATAGCCATCTGCCTGGACTGTCTGCGTAACAACGGCCAGATAGGGGAGAATATAGTAAAGGTTAGCTGTTACTTTGGTGTTTGTATGAATGCGTGTTTCTCCTCACTTTTAATGTATGTACTTTATAATGACTAGACTCTGTCAGCCACCAGCTTTCTATACAAAAAAATTATATATTAAGATTAAGTTTTATATATATACTCAGCAAAAAAAGAAACGTCCTCTGACTTTCAACTGTTTTTACTTTCAGTAAACTTAATGTGTAAA
>JAOVVA010000054.1:16968161-16978327 GCA_028565275.1 Leiocassis micropogon
CACAGTCCTGAAAAAGGGGCGTTTCTTTTTTTGCTGAGTATAGATATATATATATGTATATATATATATATATATATATATATATATACTCCGATTAGAAACACCATACAATGTAAAAATTATGCCCACTATAGGTCCGCTTTGATGGGCATTGGCGGCTCAGTGGTAGGCTTCTCGCATCGGCTTTTCTGTGGGAACAGACCAGACAGGCTGGCCTTTGTTCCTCACAGGCATAAATGAGACATGATCCTCTCGCCAGTTTACTGGTATATAATTCCTAATCAGTGTTATTATGTTAATGGTATATGGTATTGCTAATTTGTGTATGTTAAATAGGCAAATTTTTTGACATGGTGGCGAAGTGGTTAGCACTGTGACCTCACGCCTCAAGTCTAGGGTCTAGGGTTCGATTTCCGCAACGTGTCTGTGTGAATGGAGTTTGCATGTTCTCCCTGTAGGTTTCCTCCCACAGTCCAAAGACATGCTGATTAGGCTAATTGCCGTTCACAAATTGCCCGTAGTGTGTGTGGGTGTGTGTGTGCCCTGCGACCGATTGGCACTCTAGTCAGGCCCCCGTGACTCTGTCCACAGGATAAGCAGTATAAAAGATGAATAAATTTCAAGTTCTAAGTTGTGTTTGTGTACTAGAAAAAAGCACCACGTGCCAGTAGAGTAACTAATCACTGTTAAGCTTGAAATTATTAATCAAGTCTAGACATAGGATTAATGGTCTTATATTTGTTATATAATAATCACATATAAAGAAATATTAGATGAAATTTTTTTTTTTTAAATAAATCTTTATAATCCCAGTACAACATAAGCAGATTGAAACTCCTCTCTATTTGTTCAACACTGAAAGTGAGACTTTCCATCTAACACATCTATAGTAATAATTAGAATTTCAACACATCGTGTTATAGTGAGAAAAACACACACGGTAAAACCAGATCACTCACAGAAGGGCAGATCTTGAATTTTGTCAATAAACTTTTAAAAACATGTCAGTAACCTAATGTCATGCAAAGCCGCAACACTTACACTCTTATTTCGAGGCTTATTACGGGGCTGTCTTTCCAACACTGGAGCAATGCACTTAAAAATGATTCTGGCTCCTTTTCCTAAACGTTTGCGGTGTCTGTGCATGAGCAGGCAGGAATTGACTCTGCTGGTTAAGCATTGCAACAAATTCTTCTCACTGGAAAAGTAGCCTTGTCTTTAAAAGGATGAATTATACAGATTCAAAGCTTTATTTGCAAATACCTTGTGCTTATGTAAAATGTATTATTATTATTTATTTATTTTTGCATAAACTGTTATTGCCTGACTCCAAAACTGGCCTTAGACTTCCATTATACATTATTGCTTTCTTTCTGTATTTTTCTCAGCGCAGGTTATTATGTCAAAGACACTGTCTTATACACTACAGATGCAGTAAACAGAGATTTGTTTGCTGGAGTACTCCTTGAATTCACACTCTCACTCTCTCCAGTTGTCTCCCTGCTCTTGATTTCTCCTGCTTAGCTTTAATGGCTCATCTTGTCATGTATCATCTCTGCTGTACTTCACTAGAGGCTTCCTTTGAATAAGCCTTTTGTGAATTATTTGGGCAGACACTGGCTACATTCGAGTGTGTTCACATTCTGTATTCTCTCACAATAAGGATGGTGATTGCATTAGAACCCTGTTTTTGTGCAGCACTTTTGCGCAGTTCTTAATGCGAGACAGTCAAAAGGTTCTGTCGTGTAAAGAGAAGCCAATAATTGCTTCTAATTGTTACTCGGAACTTTAAGCGTATCACTGTATAGCATGATGTTCGAATAGCGCTGTGACAGTGTGATGTGTGTGTTTTTTTTTATTCTCTCTGCAGGGCTTAATGAAGAAATTTATTCGCTGCTCCACTCGTGTCACTGTAGGGACAATCAAGAAGTTCTTAAGTCTAAAGTTAAAGCTTCCAAGTTCTTATGAGGTAATGTGTTTGTGTGTGTGTGTCAACTTACTGCATAGGCAGCGCATTGTTTTGTACAGTCAAGTCCATATTTGGACATTGTTAAAGATATTGTTATTTTATCTATCCAACAATTTATATTTAAGTTGAAAATAAATACATATTTACATCTAGATCAGGACATTAAGTCTCAATATGAAGTCCAAAGAGCTGTCACTTCCTGTAAAGCAAGTCATCCCTAGGCTGAAAAATAAACTAATTAACACATTAATTAGTGTATTCTTTAAAAGAAGGTATGCACCGGTGAGCTCAGGAACACCAAAAACCCCAAAAGACCACGGAAAACAACTGTCAGCCAAATGAAGGAAGTCCTTTATGTGTGTCTGTGTCAAAGTCAACAATCAAGAGGAATATTCACCAGTGGTTTCCATACTCATTGATAACCCTTAAAATAAGGATGACCACATCTATAAAATTTAATCTTAAAAAGCTTGTATAATTCTGGAATAACATTGTATGAACACATGAGACAGCAATTGGAATGATGGGAATAAAATGGGCAAGGGGTGGAACTGAGCAAGATCCAGAGCCTCATCAGTGAGTCTCATCTACCTGTGAAGGTGGAAGTAATGTATGGTGTGGGCATGTGGAGGTTGTCTTGTATGTATGATGCAATGGTTAAGAAAAGCAGCAGGATGAATTTTGAAGAGTTTAAGTGTATATATTAGCTTCTCAGATTCTGCCAGATGCTTCCAAATTCATAGGACACAGAGTTAAAATCTACACTGAATTCAGCCAAAGACTTATTTACAGCAAATACTTGCTGTGGTGTGCAAATGGCCATGTAAATCACCTGACCTGAATCTTTGACTGGGTGATGTAGGTTTCAGCTGGCATTGACTGAAAAGGATTAGCAACCAAGTTAAAAAACTTGTGGTTTATTTATGATTATACTAGTTTGTCCAATTACATTGGGACTCTTTAATTAATATTCAGTATTTAATATACTTCAGTGTACAAGTGGACAACTATAATGACAATAACTTTGTTAATGGCCAAAACTTTGTGGACCTAACTGTAGAACCTAACACTGCATGAAATAATAGTTGTCTGTAGAATAAAGCTGAGCTTACATTAAATGTACCTCAAATTATTGTTCAACTTATTGATGATGTCAAACTGGTAAAGAACCTTGGTCAAACCCTTTTATATGGAACATTTCCTATCATCATTGCTTTGACTGTTATTTTTTTAAGACCATGGACAAACGTTCCTTGCTATAAGTGTCCTATAAGTTCTGTAAGTAAAAAATCGAAAGCCAAATTATATTCATCTCTACTTTATTTTTTACCCAAACAGTGATCCAAACCATGACTCAAAATCTGTGATCCGATCCGCCTGCGGTTTATGATCTGTTGTTCCCTAAGTGTAAACCTAGCTTGAGTGCATGCTGTATCTTCATTCAACTTACTAAACTAACACAGTAGAATGTATCTCTTTGGCTTAAGTCTAGGAGTTGTTCACATTGTAGCAATGTAACCTTCTCTACAGCTAGATGTCCTATGCAATGGGGAGATTATGGGAAAAGATCACACCATGGAGTTCATCTACATGACGAGGTGGAGGCTTCGAGGAGAAAATGTAAGATGTGTTAATGTCTCTTTTTCTTTTCTCATGTATTAAATCTGCACTTTAACTTATGTAAATAATGGATTTTCCCCAATCCATATGAGCTTTTTTGCTCAGTAAGGACAGAAACTCAGACTGCCTTTATAATTGTATGATCTCTCGAGAACAATGGTCACTAAGTTTCTTTTTCCCAGTTCAATCTAAAAAAAAATATCTTTCTACACCAGGACTTAGGGGATTAAGCCTAGGTAGCTTGGTCTTCTGGGGGAGGGAACAAGGAATAGTAAAGGGCGGGTCTGAATTTGTTTAGAATTTTAATTTCAAAACAGCTAAATTTGGCAAAGGCCTAATAAAATCACTGACGTTTGCAAAAAAAAAAAAAATGAACTCCAGTACAGTAAAATCCATAAAAAGTTTACATTTGGTGTTTTAAGTATAAAAAAGGCTTAAGATTTTGAAATCGCTTTTAGATGTACAGTACAGTGACCTTGGATTGTGTGTAACTTGGTCTGCGTGCGTTTTGCAAGACGGGCAAAATACATTTATTTAAAATTAATTTTAATTTGTTAAATGAACAACATATTGATATACGAGTACTGTAGTACTTATACGCATTGCCTGCCGAGCATCATACAGTAGCCCCCCCCCACTGCTTCTTCCCTCGTCTAACACCATTTCTTTTCAAAGGTAAAGTGTAGGTTAAGGTGTTTTATTTTTACTTTATATTTTGTATTAATTACTTTCATATGAATATTTTTGGGCTGTGGAATGAAAAACCAGAGTTTTCACTATTTCTTATCAGGAAATTCACTTTGACATAAGAGTGTTTTAATATACAAGCACGCTTCCTGAATGAATTATGCTGGCAGTCCATGGTTCAACTGTATATACTTTTAAATTAAGGATTAGAACTTTAACGAAATAGTCGCCTGTGAAACATTTTACATTTTGCTTATACTATTGGAATATATTGTCTGGCCTAAAAAGCACATTAATCAAAGAAAGGATCTCTATAGATCAGTATGAGAAAAAAAGGCTTTTACTGGTGAAACTGTCCTTTTAAAACCATCCTGATTTGTGGAGTAAGACCTGATGTTAATTTAACCTTGAACTAGTGGCCTATTATTTTGGATTGGGTAACGTAGTCAATTAAATGATCACTCAGGAAAACTACAAAGTCTAAAATTATCTGCACTCTGGCTTTAAAATTAGTTTGAATAAACTTTTAGAAAAGACAAATACTTAATTTTACGACAATATCTCCTTGCTTTTCAATACACTTTGTTCATCTGTCAACAAACTGCGAGCCATGATTGCACTGCTGTCTTCACTTTTTCATCAGAAGTGAATCTTCGTCCTTATAGGGTTGTTTTCAGGAAACCAAACAGGTGACAGATTATAGAGTATTTTTTTTATTTAATCTTTTTTGCAAATATCCAAACACTTTTTTTTATAATAAGTCTTCAATAAATAACAGTACTTCTTTTGTACGAATCACAAATGGGACATCCATTTTTGCTCGCACCACATTTACAAATGATCTGATGTAATACGTTCACACCTGCACAGCAGTGACTAAATAGACAGAAAGTGCCGATAAGACGGACAACAGAAGTTTAAAGCTGTGTGCGGATAATTTTTGACTTACTCTTGTACTTTTGAGTTTTCTGTAAGACTGCATTTAAAAACGCAGATTTTGATTCAGAAGAAATTTAAATGTCAGGAAAAATTATATCATATCTAAATTCACAACCAATGAAGAAAGATACTTTTATGTATATTACCAATGACCTCAAGAGCACATCCAGGTTGCATCATGGTTTTGACCTACAGCTGGCTCTGTTCAGGAATAAACTCTTTGACCTTGAAAATTTTAACCATCTAGACACCACTGCATTAAATCTAGCTCAGTGAGTGTTAATCCCAAAACGGCTGTACAGGAAGCACACAGCTAATGTCTGAGGTCTGTCTAACAGCTGCCACTCTCAGATATCTCAAATATGACTCCTTAATGATGGCACGGAAGCTGGGTCACCCTTTGGATATTCACCTTGCTTCCATGCCATGATCTGTTTTGGTCCATTTTATGCTACACTTATATTCAGGTTATGTGCATGGCATTAGAAAATCTATTTTTTAATGGCAGAGTAGATTTTGTTTGTCAGGGTCAGACCAGTGACATTGAAATTATGCCATTTGAAATTTGAATATATTGGTGTGTTCTGAATAGCAGTTGACTAATGAGCTGTTACTAATATCACCCATCCTCATTCATCACATGCTTCATGAATCAATACTAACGTGGTACAGGTGTTTTACATAAAAAATAAAAATAATTTAAAAAAAGGATTCTGGATGACAAATGAGTAGTAACACAATGGTGTTATTTTGCGGATCACATCAAACTGAACGGTGTGACATCTACCTGAAATTCTAATGGAATCTTTATTAGGCTGGAAAGGCACAGAATTGGGTCAGTGTGAGTCTGTACATCATTTCCCCTCTTTCCAGTAACACAAGGAATAAATCTGCTCACTCTCTCTCTCTCTCTCTCTTTCTCTCTCTCTCTCTAAAAATAGAAAATAGTCTGCCTGGGTTCAAAGACAATTATTTGTGTATATATTCTAAAAACATTTAATTTTCTTGAAATTAAATCTACATTTATTCTTTACATTTGAAAATCTGACAAAGGTACATTTATTAATTTACATATTTCTAAAATCTTTCACTCTGATTAGGCACCAGTCTCATTTCTGTAATGTGACATCTTTTGTCAGTTCAGAATGTTTTAAAACATCTTTTGAAACTTTATATCCTGCATAATGTGCAATTAGGAATTCCTCTAATATTTTCATTTTCATTAATAATGAATTGCCTCTAGCAATTAGTGTTAAGTATTTCATTTTACACAATGACAATTTCAGCACCCTCCTTGTCTCGTTTAAATATGATCAGTGATTCAAAATGACGCTTGTCTCTTTTATTTATCCCCCTTTTTTTTCTTTTTTTTTTTTTTTAGGCCTACCCAATGGTACTGGAATATCGTCCTCGTATTGACTTTGGCTAAACCGGCTGAGGCTCATGCACTTTCCCTCAGTCCACCAAAAGACGGAAAAGTGAACAACATGCTGCACAAGAGAGACTTTATCACACCAATGTTTTCCATTCATTCGAGTTTTTTCGTACTTCCCTGTATGTTCTAAAACTTCCTCATTGTTGGACTTCTCATCACAGCTGGGACTGTAGCTGTCTGTATGTGTCTTTAATCCCACCCTGGCTTGGTATGCATGTCTTGTTCCATTTGTTGGTCCACAAGAAGAACTGTTGAAGTGATCAGTCATGAAGTTATGGACCCAAGGAAATTCACATGCTATGAGATAATTGCTCAGCAAAATTTTTTTTTTTATCTGTAGTTAAAGTAGTGCCTTTTCTAAACATCATGTTTTTTTTGCTGATTTCAACAGCATTTTTTATTCCTAGCCAGTAAGGCAATACACAATAGCATCTTACCAGATCCAAGAATCTTTAGTTGTTATTATTAAAATAAGCTACCTTTTTTTTTTTTTTTGTCTTTAACTGAACCATAAAGGACGGCAGGGTATACGGCAGCCCCTGACATTTGTTCCAACCATGTCTTTGTACATAGAAGGAAGCCTTACTAGGAGCAGTGAGGAAAGCACTGATATCTTGCACTAGATTTACTGATAAAACGCTGCTTGTTTAAAAGTGAATCCTGGAAATCTACATGTATTAAAAGTGCTTGCAAATGTATAAAAAATAAATATCTTTATTATTTTATATATATATATATATCTATAGGTATGGAAAAATACATCTTGGTGAATGATGAATTTACACATACAATACCAGCCAAATGTTTGCACACACCTTCTCGTCCAAAGGATTTTCGACGGTGTAGAACAATACCGAAGACATCAAACCTGTCAAATGACGCATATGATATTACATGGTTAAACAAAAACAATGTGAATATAATACTGAGCACAATTCTTAAGTCATTTTTTCATATCTTGCTTCCAAAGAGCTAGATGTTTTTTTTTATGTAGTCTTGATGAATAGTTCTTCAGGCTTCCTTAAGAACTTTTTTGGCTCTTATTTTCAGTCTAGTTCTTGTACCTGCAGATTTCAGATGAATGTTTTTTGCTTGTTAAACCACACAGTGACCTATGAATCAAGCATATGCAAGCATAAAAAAAACTTGAGGCATGAACTACAGTAGTGAGAAACAGGTACTGTACAGATGATCAGGTCGGTGATTAGTTTACCGGTGATGCTGAATGCTAAGTGGTTGGAACAGATGAGAGTGAAAACGAGGTTGCTGATGAGATTGTTACATAAACAACCATTTTTTTTGTTATATTTTTAGGCATTTCACAGCCTGTCATAGTAAAACATTTGATCCAGTTTCTCTCAATTAATCTACAATAATTTAATTGAATTTAATATGAAGAAATGAGAGGTGACTTAAGACTTCTGCACAGTATTTCAGATTTTAGGCTCTTCAAAGTAGCCACTGTTTACTTTAACAGTAACTTTGCGCATTACTGCTCAGCATTTAAAGAATCTCCTTCAAGACTATCGGAGAATTATTCTACATGCGGAGCTGATGAAGCTGGTTAGGAGAATACCAAGCATGGTCAAATCTGTTATCAATTACAAAGGTGGCTACTTGAAACATTTTGCTTTTATTTGCTTTTTTTTTGCTTTGTACATAATTCGATGTGTTATTTTACAGTTTTGATGTCTTCTGTATACTTCTACAAATAGTAAAAATAAAGAAAAGCCCTTGAATGAGTAGATGTGTCCAAATTTTTGACTGGTATTTTAAAAAATGTTCTATAATGAAAAAAAAAAATCCAGTTACACTAAAGCACATACATGATTACCGAAAAGCGAAATGAAAATAAGTAGTGAGTTTCTGCTTTTTCATTCATTTAAATTTGCACAGTCAAAGACTTAAGGCATCAAAGAATCATACAGTACATCGAGTCACTCATCTCATATTCCTATAATCTAGTGTTTTAATTTCTAAAACAAAAGATAAATAATAAATATAAAATATTTAGGAAAATACAAATACTAAATGTTCCCAAACCCCTTGTTTGTGACAGATCACTGGTCACTTTTATCTCTGGTACCAGTGACATATCTTTCCTTCATTTCTTTCCATTTCTACACCAATCTTGTTCATACACATTTCTACAGGTTGTCTAGACATTCTAGTTACCTGTGCCATGTGACGCAAAGTGCTAAATGATGGTGATCAAGAGGATATAAATAATAGGATTACTTATTGATCTCACAATTTTCTATCTGATCTGATTGCATAGAGATGTTCCTACTGATCTATAGTATAATCCTCATTAAAGTGTATTACAGTACACCGAAGATTCAATAATATTCAATAATATTTCTTTTAGCCATCAAATTTACAAATTCTTGAAAAACATTGGAGGGAAAAATATGGTGTTCATCAAGTCCCTAGCAAACCGGGTGTGGAGGCTTTGTTTAATTCAGTAATGAGAAGCATTGTTCCAGTCCTGTATGTCTGGAATCCAGACTAGTGGTTTTTATTCCCATGCACAAACATCCAACCTAAACCTGTTTAGTAACTGATAAGTCAAATCGGGTGAATGATTATTATTTTTTTGTTTTTGATTTTTTTGTTTGTTTTTCAGCAGGAAATCTAGCGAACCTGCAGGTTTGAGATTAATATATGATTTATTTTTAATTAATTTTTATTTTTAAACCATATTTTCCTTTTCAGACTCAAAACTCTAATGAAGACTAAGAAACCATTTTTCATTATGCTCCATAGCTTGTGCTTGCAAAAACAAGAAATAATTGTAAAAAATCCTATAGTGGTTTAAAGTGATACCTGAATAAATGTGTAAATCAAGTCATCTTTTAAATGTCCTTGCGCTGCAACGAACAATGTATTTTTGTAACAAGAAGCACTTGTAAATATTTTTTAAAAAGTCGTTGAATGTTTAGCTGACATCAGATTCTGTTTAGAATGATCGATTCTATTTTTCAATGTGCCTGATATCATTCCTATAGAGACATGTACATACTGTATGCAAGGGAATTTAAATGTGATGCTTTGTTAAATACACATGTGATCGGGTAAAGAATTACCTCTGTGGTGTGATTTGCATTCAAAACTGTTTGAATAAAAAAAAAAAGACCTATGAGATGTACGATGTAAATAATCACAGTAATTGTTGTTTGTCTGATAATGATTTTACAAAAAAAGATATCAAAATATATGGTTTCAATCAATATTTTATTTACTATCTGCCACTCAAGAACCTAATTTAATTCACTGATAAATTTTTACTGCACTTCTAAATCCATTGTTAAAAAAAAAAAAAAAAAATTACTTTTGCACTTTCATTTTACCTGGCAAGGTTGGTTTGACTAGTAAAGGTTACATTTTCAGCATGGAAGAACAAAAATTCAGCTAGATTTATTACCCTTAAAGTGCCACTATTATGCTTTTTCAAATATTTTCTTTCATGCAGTGTGTCATATAGCTGTATGTGAACATAAACTATCTGCACTATCT